>BQNB010123205.1:0-10848 GCA_026074375.1 Tanacetum coccineum
ATCCCGGGCGACATGTCGCCCGGGAAACTCACCACATACTTTGACTAAAAAGTCTATCAGAATTGGTGCCACGTCGGATGGATTTTTGTAATAAACAAGTCATTTGATTCATTACTGACAAAATTGATCAGTCAAAAAGATTGCATTATGATGCCAAAGGATCGTTGTTATTTGCACAAGTGTTGAACACTTTCACCTGTGGACAATGGTATCTTTTAAAGCACATATCATTGTTGCTTTTCTCATGAGATAACCCTACAACTTCACTATGTGTCAATATCACGATACCGGGACCTGACCTAATTATTACTCCAACCAAACGTGAGTCGATAACTTCCAAAATAGCGCGTTAGCTTCCCTCATTATTGGTCACTTCAAGAAGCCGTGCAAATCTAGTAGAGAGCGAACCATTCTATACATGTTACATGAACAGACAAAGTTGTATTCAAACATCGGCTACATACGACATCTCTTAATCGACTTTACAATGTCGTCGTAAACTTTTCGAGAACAAAAAATGTTGCAAAGGATGGTGAAGTGTGTACGTAAATTTAACCAAACTAGTCATGAGAAGAATATAATGCATGCACCTTGTGGAGATATATGGTAAAAATAGGTGTCACTTTCAAAAGTACGACTTTATCAGTTGAGAACCGACTTTTCTTTTGGAACTTATGAAAATTATTATTATTCAGCACAAAAAGTTTTTGGCTCCACTTTACCTTGGCTTTAATCGCACAAACATATATATTAGTGATGAAACTCAAAACTTACGAGGCAAATTTTACGTCGTTTTCACGCTTACCGATAGAAATTAGGGTTGTTCTCTGAGCTTTAGTCCGGTTGTTAACAACCGGACTAAAGCAAAGAAATAAAAATATGTGATAACTTTGTATATCAAAGGCACAACATTCTCAAGGATGTTGACAAGTTATAAACTAGAGTTAAAAGTCAAACAATGATAGTATCTTGAACTAACTAAAGACATCCTAATGATGGAAAACACGTGTAGGATTATCCTAAAAAAGGGTCTCTAAACATGTTTACTTATACAAAAATGGCATGCATGTGTTACTAGTTTACAAGTGTAAAGAAATTAGCTTATTATAAATAAGTGGTTTGACTAAATGTATGGTCGGTTTTGAGTGAAAGCAAAGTGTGAACAAAAGGAATCCAAGAAGCCATGAACACCAATCATCAATTAACGTATATATATTACACAACTTATAAAATCAAAAGCATATATGTATAGAATGTTTTAAGTCAACCCATTAAGATAATAAGCCTAAGTGTAATAAATAACACATTCATTATCTCAATATTATCTTCTTTTTTTATATAACTCGGACGTCTGCACGATCGAGTTCTCCCCAAATACACCTAAGGCGCGTCAACAATGGGTGAGTGTAAAAGTGAAAGACGTGTGCTTGTCTTACCACCTAGACGAAGACTCGAACCATATACGTTGAGTAGTCCATATAGTTGTGACGCAAAGAATCAATAGTTTTGTTTGTAGTACACGAGTCGTATATGTATATGTACGAGGTTTGCAAACCCACGCTCCGTTGCGGGGTGTTTGCGTACTGTATTGTTTTACGGTTATTTGATACTTATTGTGACTTACTGAATAACGACTTGCTATGTATATATATGCATGAAAAATAGCGAAGACGGGCTTAGTCAATCTTTGACGAATCAAATAAAAATATGTTAAAGCCCATTCTAAAAATAAATAAAAAATAGCCTAGGCGTAAGCCCAAGCCCAAGACGCGAGCCTGCGTCTTAACCACCCGCAAGCCCAGGCCCACTTGGCTAGCCCAAAAGCCTGATAATATTCATAGAATTATCTGACCTAGGCCAAGCCAGGCCAGCCCATCACCACCTCTATGATTGGCCTGGTCACAAACTAAATTTGTCTCAATTTTAATCATGACCAATAATAGCAATCATATCTTTCGAGTCAATCTGATAATTGAGATGTTTGAGAGCTTTGGATCATGTCAAATATCCCATTCGAAACAAGCCAACATGTCTCCAACTCATGCTACAGATTCTGTCTGTCGAATATATATCACATAAAACCGCCATTTACAAGCACCACGACATGAGGTTGGTGATATCAAGTTGTTGACCCGTAAGGACAATCAATGGGAACGCCGTAAACCAATAAGTTAATTCCTCACTTGCGCAAACCATTGTGTCACAAAGGTCAAAATCCAACAAACTATCCAAGATGATGACCATATCAAGTTGATAATGACCATCAAGAACAAGTCAAAAGAATAAATTATGGATCGACTTCAATTTGGTCAAAAAAGCAAGCATTTTTATAAAGTGTTGCAACACGCATCTTCAAAAAGTATACACTGGTCTATTATGCTTACAAGCTAAGATCATCAGTTGACGTGAAGTGTATGCAACGATAGAGACCAATAACAAATCTAGAAGCTCATATAATCTAATATAATGGAATTTCTAACTACACAAACGACCCGCTAAGTCCCTATGGGTAACTAGATAAATTTCAGAACAAAATCCAAAAACTATAATTCGGTTAGCTAATGTCACCTTGAACGAGCACACATTCGATACCATTTGCTACTCCACGTACCTAAAGAAAAAAGAATAACCCAAATTAACTACGATAGTAAACTTAAGTTGTATGTAACATATATGATTAGGATACAAATAAACAATTAATATATCACCTATTTCGAGTATTCCTTCTAGGCCACATCATCATCATCTTCCTCTGGGAGTTCTATTTCATCTGCATCCTCTACAGGTCCGTCTTCACTACCATAATCAAGTGCACCTGAAAGAGTATCAACATTTGTAACAATGGCAAGCCGACAAAGGGAAAAGTAAAAGTGTAGCATACAAAGCCAAATTTAAATCGGCGACTTTTATATTGCACAAAAATGTAAACCGAAACTCAACCAGGATTTTCAAGTTGCTAGAATTTTTAGTTTCTTGTTATCATTCATTGTGTGTAATATGCGCCCACACAATTTGTAATATGGGCCCAAAGCAACTTTAAACTAAAAGGAATATGTTGAGCCCATCAACATGCATAAGGTCTAACAATGCAGTTAAGCTGGCCAGATTTAATTCAGGTTAACAGATTGTTCAATTTATTGGATGTTTGATTTCAAAGTATATCATCTAGTACCAATTAAATCTATCTTGACGAGTAAACACAAAGATAACCGATTGCAATATTGGTGTGGTCTTATATCTTAATAGATAAAGAGAGAATGCAAATATTTTTGTTAGACCTGGCAATTCCAACCCATCGAAACAAAAACAGGTCATGTTGGGTAAATTTCACCACCTCATAGGTTGGATTGGGTGGAGTGTAACTAGAGTGATGAGTCCAAATGGGTCACCTGATTCTTTGTGTGAAATCAAGAATAGGTCAAATGGGGCTCAAGAATGGACCAGAACCTTAATTAGTCCGATCTTCCTAAATAGTGTCTTTTTTTCCAAATGGAAAGACACCAAATTCCTAAAGTACTTGCTGCACTTCTTGGGAAAGGAGTCGTCTTGGTATTGGATTTCTTTTAGCATGAACATCCATTCTATTATATTCGTCTTCTTTATTCAGCCCCCACCCGAACCTTTTTTTTTACGTTATCGTACTATTTCGTTTGTTTTCGTCCGTTTTCGTCTGTTTTTGTACGTTTTTGGATTTTTTTTTAAATGTTTTTTACGTTTTCGTATGTTTTCGTAGGACCGTACAAAAACGTAAAAAAACATACAAAAACATATAAAAACTTACCAAAACGTATGATAACGTATGGAAACGTACAAAAACGAAATGACGTATAAAAACGTTCAAAAAGTATTAAAACGTACAAAATTGTAAAATAACGTATTAAAACGTATAAATCGTATGAAAACATATAAAAACGTACGAAAGCGTAGAAAATTGTACAAAAACATATAAAAACGAATAAAAACTTACAAAAACCGTAAAAAATGTACACAAACTTATAAAAATGTATGAAAACGTACAAAAACGTATAAAACGTACAAAACGGACAAAAAAAGGATAAAAACGTATGAAAATGTATAAACCAAAACATTTGTTTATAGTTACAAATAAAAAAATCAAAAACTAGTGGGTCGAACCAACCCGCCCATTCGACCCATGACCTGTTCGACCCAAATTTAAAATCTGACATGTTTGACCCATGACACATTCGACCCATAACCCACTTGACCCATGACCCAAACCAACCCAAACCAACCCAACCCAATCCATTTGCCACCTCTAACTGTTATGGTTATACAAGACCAGAAAAAATGGTCACTTTGAGAGATGAAAACAGCAAGAATTCATACCTCTAGAAATAGATGATGCTGAACTTTGAGCTGGTTCACTTTGATCAAGAACATAGGGAAGTTCTAAAAACTGTAACAAAGCTTCCGTTTGAGGATTACGAATATGTCCTGGAGAAAAAAAAAAAGAGGCAAACACAAATGCACATCAAAAATTTATTATATTCATTCAAGAAATGCAGCAAATATATAAGAGGATCTTTTGTCAATATACCAGAAAATGAACCGTTAGCAACAGTCTGAGTAGAATTGTGGCACGGGACTGTGCGTACAAACTCAAAAGGTTTAGTCCCTCTAGATCGCAGCTTACTCCTTACCCACTCGCGACATTCTTCCATGTCGATCTGTACACTCCTAAAATTTGAGCGTTTGGTAAGAGGGAAAACGGAATTGTATCTACGGGTTATTGCCAGCCATTCTTCATCGTACTGAATTTCATGTGGCCCAGGCTCTGATTCAACTTCGATTATCTATATAAAAACAGCAAAAAGAAATGTCATGTTGAGAAGAAGAAAATCATCAGTAGACAACAACAAAGGAGGTGAAACTGTACCTGCAAAAACTTCCGTCTCGGGGCACACTTATCGAGTGCAAGAAATTTTGTAACCTGGCCTCCATCCCCGTGTTCAACTAAAGCAGCAAACTTGCAATGTAGGTGGGCAGAGAACCAGTAAGGAGGTTTAAGTTTTTCTAGCAACTCTGCAGCAGGTTTACTTCCCAATTTTCTCTCCATAATCTGTAGAATAAGAAGGTAACATGGTCGATTTCCAAGATGATGATTTAAACCGTATAGCTGAAGTGCCTTATTTTGATGTTATTCATAAGAGCTAGATAACACAATTTAGTTACCTCCTCCTCAAAATAAGGCTTATTGCGGATAAGATCTTCCCGGTCTCCATGATCGGTAACACCAAGAGGCCAATCATGTGAAACGAATATATCAACAGGTTCCTCAATTTGCATAAGTTTGTGAACATCATATTCTCGCACATGGTATACTGACTTGATATCACTACTGTTATACGGAGGCCTTTCAAAGTGCCCTGTTCAAGGAAAAGGCAGACTGCTAAAATCATCTATTTATACCCAATTTTATGTGCATACATGGTTCACATAAACAGCTTTAAGGGTGTTTGTTTAAGCATTATTTTTGGGCTTATGACATGGCTCATATTCTTCAGCTTATTTTTTATATATGAGCTTATTCTGACTTGCATATGGAAAATAAGCCCATAAGCTGGAAAATAAACATAAGCCGAGTCAAATAAGCTCATAAGCCCAAAAGTAAGGTTAAACAAACACCCCCTTAAACAACAATTACGATATCTGAATGCAATGCAACTATTGTGTTAGCAGCTGAACAGCTCTATAACTTGTACGAATAACACGTATCACAGTTCCGGCAATACAAAGATATATAACTAACCTAAATGATAATCGTGGCGCTTGTATATTCCAGAAAGACCACCGATGCGAATGTTCCCAAACTTGACCACTCCAGCAAATCCCAAGAAGTAAATATTAGGTGCAGCCCATCCTCCATAATATCTAGATAAACAGCATGCATGTCAGTGATCGCTTATCAATAATTAGTTTGTCATATTATTATACAGAAAACCATTACAATGCTCATCTGAATAAGCAGTTAATGCAGAATCCATATATCACACGATAATAACCAGCAATCGTTCAGTTTTTTCCCTTGAGGGGGACGACCATCAGGTCATTAACCTCAAGACATCTGAGTCATGAGAATGTTGGTCTAGTATCTCAAGGTAGAAAGCGTGTAGACAAATGATTGAAAACGGGCTGATATCATATAAACTTTTATATATCTTAACAATATGATATTGATATATTAAAGCTTGTAATCCAATACAGCATATGAGCTTAACTCTACGAACTCTCTAACGCATAGATATAGACTACTCACAGTAACTTGTGGTCCTGTATTCTAGTCAATATTGGCAGAAACAAGTCTAATAAGAAAGGTAAGAGAACGCTAAGAAACGAGCTGACCCAAAATGAGCAAACGTGTTATAGAAGTTAGTTATATTTGTATTAAGATGAAGCATTAAGCGGTCAAGTTAAGAAAAAACGATAAGAGGAGCTAGACAGTAAACCGACATTCCAGCACTTAATCGTGTATACGAGAATGAGGAGACGGTTCAGCAAAAAACATAAGTGGTATATCACTCCAAATAAGCTATTGGTTAGATTAAATGAAGACGTGAAAATGAAAGTGTGTTTGAATTACTAGTTTGATTAGTTAAAAAATATTAGTGTAGTAAGAATCCGTTTAACTTGAGGAAAGCATATTTAAAAATGAAGATATGTATCATCCAGGGACGGATCCATGGTATAACAATTGGGGGCCGGTGCCCCCATGGCTCATCAAAAAAGTTGAGAATTTAGTGTAATTTTTTATTTTTATTTTGAGCTTTTTTCGAAAGTGCCCCCCACTCAAAACTCAAATTGCCCCCCACTCACATACTAAAACCCAACATTCAACACTTTAAAACCTTATAAATCCTTCATCTCTAAGTAACAATACTCAATTTATCATTTCGATCCTAATTTTTTCTTTCCACATTTTGTTGCTATTGTCAAAAAAAAAAAAAAAAAAAAAAATTGCCCCCCACAAGCTATTTTTCTGGCTCCGTCACTGGTATCATCTAAGAGCTCCTACAGACAGTTGTCTTGTAAAAGATGCCCGTTGATATATGCATTATGGAGACCGCTCTGAATCACATTTATAGATTACAAGTGTAAGTATTGTTAGATTTTGTGTTGGATGTGACAAGTAAAAGATGGGAGAAACAAATTCCTAGGTCATGTTTGACAACAAGCTTTTTGAAGCGTTTAGGAGCAACAAGCGGTAAGCATATGCTTGTTTGGCAACACCTCAACAAGTCAAACATGACCAACTGCTCTAATCTTATATGCTTCTTGAAGAAGCGGCAATCAACAAACGGTAAACATTTGCTTGTTTTACACTTTATAATTAAACGTGTCGCCAAACATAGCCCTAGATTGGAATCATCATCCAAATAAGGCTCACAATGATTATCAAAGTCATAGCGGTAGGTGTTTGTTTTGATAAAGCGTTTGGTAAGTGATAATTAGTAAGTGGAAACGCTAGTTGCTCTACGGAACAAGCAATTATGCATATAATAAGGAAAGCTTACAGTTCCCAGAGGTAATTGGAGGCTTCGTGATTGCCGCCGATAAAAACAGTCGGAAAAGGGGCGAGTTTTTCGCCAGAATAATACTTCCAGAAGGAATTCATGGCCCTAAATTTACGGGGCACGCTTAAGCTTTCCAAATCATTCCTATTCCGTACAGCCTGTTTGTTTGTTATGTAAAAACAATCAGCAACTACTTTTAATTAATTATTAATATATATAAGAATAAGAATGGTAACCTGGAAATCACCGCAGCAAATAAGGAGATCGATTTGGGTGTTTTCGACTTGCTGTAAATGCAACAGAGTGGCGTACACATTGTCTAAGTCACCGTGCATACATCCTTCTATCGCGATCTTCATCTCCCAATATTCAATTCTCTTCTCTTCTCTTCTTCACTTGGGTTGGGGTTGGGTTTTCAGACCCGCTTACATGTTAAATAAGCCGAAACTAAGTGTTAGGCCAAGTGGTAAGCCCGTGGCTTATATAAGAATATTATATAAAAAGATTTTTATACCCTCATTTAATAATTACACTCATTTTATTTTTATGTACATTTTTTGTCATTTCACCTTATTAGTTATATAAGCTAAATCAAACACTTAACAATAGCTTATGAGCTCATGATATATATGCCATAAATGGTTTATATAACATAAGCTAAGCCCACGTCATCCTTGTGGTTTGTAAGGTTTGATATTTATCATCCATTTGCTTTTTTTTAAAGGGGTCATGTCTTTGTGGTTTGTAAAGGTTACGGGTTTGGTCCTTATGGTTTGTAAATATTACGGGTTTGGTCCTTATGGTTTATCGGATTTCACATGTATTTTCCGTGTGCTTTATTGGTCAAAGGATAAACCCGTAACATTTACAAACCACAAAGACATGACCCGCTTAAAAAAAAGCATAAGGACGATTTATGTAATTCACTCTAAGATTTATGAGCTTATATGGGTTTATTTTATTACAATAAACTTATATAAGCTCACAAGTCTCAAATAAACCAAAAAGTTAAAGCTTATGTAATATAAACAAAAATCAAATAAGCTCATAAGCCTATATATAAACTGAAACAAACACCCTTTGCACTTTTTTTTTAAATTAATAGAGTACGTATTATCTTTAGTTAACCCATTTAGTCGTTAAACAATTATTTTCTCATTTTTACCAATATTGGCAATGCTTTTGTTATGTTGACCGTTAAATGCATCATGTACAAGTCACATAAATGAACATTGTTGTTGGAAAAAAAAAGTTTACAAACTAAATTCATTATATCAAACAAACCATAAAGATCATTTAAATAAGAATAAATTACACGTTTTGTTTCTATGTTTATACCAAATAACACTTTTAGGCCCTATTCGATTGTAAGTACACCAATCATTCTTAATTTTTAAACTAATTGAATTGATGGTCCTTATTTTTTTAAAATGGAGACCAACTGTGTAATAAATTTGTTTGAAATGTGTTACACAGATAGTCCTTATTTTCCGTAATAAGAACTATCAATGAAACATGTTTGATAAAATAAGGATTATCTATGTAATTAAAATCAAATAGGGACGAAACGTGTAATTTATCCTTTAAATAATTAACTCTTTTTTTTAAATAATTCATTATGCCAAGTATTGAATTTGTTTGGTTTATAAGCTTGAATGTCCTGTTTTTTTACGGTTTAGATTTTTGATTGAGTAGTACACTTGAAGTTATGAACTACTTTGAGACTGATATAAGATAAGTTATCGTCAAAAACAATAAATGTTTTGATTTAGAAATCAAATAAGCTCATAACCCCATGTATAAACAGAAAGAGGACACCATTTATTTTTATCATCCACCACTAAAATACACCTGGTAATACACATAATACAACATCTAAATGTAGGGGCGAGCAGAAGAAACCGAAAAAACCAAAACCGAACCAAAAACCGAAAAAACCTACTGAAACTAGAAACCGATGGTTCGGTTTCTAATTTTTCAAAAACCAAAAAATTTCGGTTCGGTTTCGGTACCGAACCGAACCGAACCAAACCAGTTTTATAATAATATAATTAGTATAATATAAATAAATAAATGATAATTAAAAATTTTAAATTCATATTTATTTTATGGATGAAATTATTATAATATATATTATCTTAATGTTTATATATATGTTTGTCGTGTACGTGCGTTTACTTGATAATATATCGTTACAATGACAATGATCATATTATGTGTATTTTTGCATGCATGTGTGTGTCTCTCATTTATATGTGTATAATTGTAAAAATTTGTGTAAACATAATTAGGCTCATATTGAAGAAAAAAAATAATAATCAATTTTCTACGTAAAACAAGTTTATTAATATAAATTAGCAACAACTAAATTTAAACGGTTTGAAACTGAAAAAACCGAAAAACCGAACTGCAAAAACCGAGAAACCGAAAAAAACGAACTGTCAAAAACCGAGCGGTTTCGGTTTTTGGTTTTATAAAAACCGAATATTTTGGTACGATTTCGGTTTTAGCCAAAAACCGACCCAAACCGAACCGTGCACACCCTTATCTAAATGTAAGATTAGTGGTAAACGAGTGGGCATAATGCCCGCGCGTTGCAGCGAGGCTAACCTAATGTCGAAAGTTATTTAGCTTCGAGAATAGTGTAACAATTTTTTTGTATACAATTGTTATTGTAACAAAAAATAATGAGCCGACTATTTTTTGTACATATATATTATAGATTTACCATTTGGGCCGGCCACATGGGCTAAAAGGAGCCCGGCTAAGGATTCGAACATTTTTGACATTTTTTATAAAATCGTGCGTATGTCAGAAGCATTGCAATGTTGGGCTCGTTTTTTCGCAATTTGAAAATCTTTTCGCGGGTGGTTTTTTATATTAACTACTTCTATGTTGCACGTTATTGTAACAAAGAATAATGAGCCGACTATTTTTTGTCCATATATATTATAAATTTACCATTTGGGCCGACTACGTGGGCTAAAAGGAGCCCGGCTAAGGGTCTGAACATTTTTGACATTTTTTATAAAATTGTGCGTATGTCAGAATCATTGCAATGTTGGGCTCGTTTTGTTTGCAATTCGAAGATTTTTTCACGGGTGATTTTTTATATTACCTACTTCTATGTTGCACATTATTATACTTGTGCCACAAATGATGAATAAAAAAAAAACTAAATAGGCCGACCCAAATTGAAAGGCCAAATTGAGAGCCGAGGAAAAAAACTTAAGCCTATGCCACAAAAAGACAAAATTCGATTCAATGGTGTCACCCCCTAAAATGGCACATGTTTTGCACTCATAATAATTGTTTG
>BQNB010123206.1:0-20140 GCA_026074375.1 Tanacetum coccineum
TGGTTTTTTGTATGGAAAGGCGTACGGTTTGACATTCTACAATCTTTCACCAGAAGTACCACTTTAACAAGGCAGCTAAAGCACACATACACACCCGGAACGCTGGGATAGACATGTGTGTTCGATCACATCCCCATTTAAATTTAACCAATGGTTAGGATGAAGAATGATATTGGGTAGGAACCTTCTTACTTTCACCAAAAGTCGTAAACCAACGAGGCAGCTAAGACATGCATACATAGCCGTAACGATTGAATAGACATGCATGCTCGAACAAGTCCTCATTCGAGTAAAACC
This sequence comes from Tanacetum coccineum, assembly GCA_026074375.1. Classification (NCBI taxonomy): domain Eukaryota; kingdom Viridiplantae; phylum Streptophyta; class Magnoliopsida; order Asterales; family Asteraceae; genus Tanacetum; species Tanacetum coccineum. The sequence continues at coordinate 298 of BQNB010123206.1, forward strand.
AGCGGCTAATCATCAGATTAGAGGGAAGTAAATTGTTGTTAAATAAAAATCATGAAACAAATAGATTAAGACTTAAGATACAAGTTGCTAGACACTTATTTCCCGACCGTTACCATGATAAAGACACAACTATTTAAAACGTCTTGATTATCGATCAAAAATAACAACGTAAGTTGGCGTTCCCGTAACGGTCAACTTCCCAATCTTCCCAAAACTTTACATACTATACAAGGAAAGTGGCAATATCTTCCACTTTGTACAATACTTTACATCGTTGATTTTTTAGACGTATCAACGAATAATCAATCCTTCGTGTAATTCCTTTGGTAATTGCGAAACGATTATCTTCAAACTTTCTTTCTCTTTTTGTATTTTTCTCATTTTTTCGATTTTTTTGCTAACTAAACTTTAAATCTCGATGTAGTTTCACCATCTTCACGATCATAATAATTCTGGATAATTCTTTCGGTAGTTCCTTCATTTTCGGATTCACCAATAATTGTGATGGTAGTAAAATTACATGAGCTTTGACTACTAATATACATTCTGCGCAAATTTCCAACCGCACCAAAGATAGAAAATGACACAAGACTCGGGAAATACAAACTTTACACTTTAAGCAACTAGTAACTGTAAATTAAACTTAATCTAACAGGGTAGGTTAAGGTGTAAGGGTGTAAGGAAACAAACAGTTGGTATAAATCCTAAAGGAATGGCTCTACGGGTTGTTCTAATGGATCATCACTCTAAACATGAGAGTGGAAAGGGTTTAAACGGGAGGTTAACTAACCGGTGTAGTTAGTTAATAAGCAACATGTAAAGGCGATTTGGGTGTAATCCTAAAATTTACCATATTAAACAAGTTACTCCAATTAAATCCATAATACTCATTATTGCGGTCTCGAATAGATATACCAAGCCAAGTTCTAAAGTCTACAACATCACCGGCACACTCATATTTTGTGGAATTTAGGTAAACATTTGGAAATGGAAAGGTTAAATCCTCATAATATCTAACAAGGGTTATTATGTGTGGGTTATGTAACATGTAATTTTACAAAAGTATGCTTGAAATTTTTTTAAATTTGAGCATAATTTAAGCATTTTAATGTGAAAATTAGGACAAGTAAACATTCTAATTCTATGCCCCCACTTGAATTATACAACGTCCTCGTTGTATATATAAAATATTAAATACGGGAATTTAAAAAGAATTAGAATGAGAAACTCCCATGATATTTGCTCGGTAGATTCTCTATGTTGTGTTTACGAACAAGATTGTGTGCTGAAAAAGCGTCTGAATCCTAGCACGAATATCACACACGCTGAATTCCACAAAATATGCATTCCACCAACTTCGCTGATATTTCTTTCACAAGGTCATGTATTAAACATAGGTAAAACATGTGCATTCCTATCTTGGTACCTACAGTTAATTTAAACTAAACTAAACAAAACACGGGTCAGTTTTGGTGGATGCGGCGTATCAGGTTAATGAATACGCCGTATTCCAGAACTGACAATAATGTTTTTAAAGTGCATAAAATAAATAAAGACTGATAACGTCCAGACAATCAATACGCCGTATGGTATGGGGCGGATACGCCGTATTGATGTCTGAGAAGATAGACTCGATAAAATTAAATAACAATTCGGGTTGTCTCTCGGGAAGTACTTTTGTTTACAGCAAAGTATTTAAGTTAGACTTGTCTTCAGCTTCTCTTCATTCCATCTCATGCACGTTAACGTGCCCGCGTGTGAGCTATTCTTCCGTCTTTGCATTTCGAATGTAATCGGGTCCTAGACTCAAAACACCTTTGTAGAACCCCTTAAGCTTTTGGTAGGCATGCGAGATTCCATTCTTCTCATCATTCTCACTTACCTTCGGTAATTGTGGGATTTTGTTGCATTGTTCATTAGTGTGGCGTTTAAACCTAAAAGAATAAAGGCTGACATGGAAGGCGTTTTGTCACAGCTTCTTTTTCATTTTTGTTTTCTAGGCTTGCGTTTCAGAATTTTCTTTTGTTGGATTTTTATGTGGTTGTTTCGTACTTTATTAGGTAGCTTTGATTGTTTAATGTTATGCAAATATTAATCTTATTTGAGTAATGTCACTTTAATTTTATCTTTATATTATATGAGATATTTTTTCTATAATATAACTAGTTGTTTTTTTTTATTGTGGTGAAAACGAGATAAAGTTTGGATCATATCTTTTGACTTTTAAGGTAACAAATTGATAAATTTTAAGGGAAACATAAAAACCGAAAAGAAAACCGAAACTGAACCTGTAACACCCGCCCAAAGGGGCATCGGATTGCGCAACGGAAATTAGCAATTTGGTGTTACTAAATAGCATCCTTTACCACGAATATAGAAAATGGCCTAAATAAGACGTTTACACCAAATGTGTTCCATAATTATTCAGAGTTAAAATGCGTTAGTTCCTTACAGAATCGTAACCCCAACCATACAGTATTTGAAAGACAATTGTTCAAATAAAAGTCATTGTTTTAAACATAACACAAGACATTGTTTTTGAAAGACCGGAACACACAAGTAGCCTTTCCTTTAATTCAATCCCCATACACGCACGACACCTCTACGCCATCGTTGCCTTCAGCCTTGATTACCTGGGATAAAACATGTTTAAAATGTCAACAACAAAGTTGAGCGAAATTCATAGAGTTTAAAGAAATCAGTAAGTAAAGATCTTTGAACACAAAATTAGTTCTCGGGAAAACAAAGCAACAAATGCAATGTATAGCAACTTCTTTTCTTTCGTACATTAAGCTCATGACACCGAACGTTAACAATACATATGGCATTTCATATGTTTAAGTGCCCCAAACTAGGTATTATTGTCATATACCTTCTATATTTCTAATAACAAAATGTCCATTTGACAGGGTGTTCACAAGATAAAACCCCAGGACAGAGCTGTCTAACCCAATTAGATCTATTAATGATTAGCGTTCAACAATTATAATCGGCGATTGACGGTATCATGAATAAGGACTTTGACATAGCAAACTATGCGGAATAATCTCAAATCGGTCTAGCCATACCATAAATCATATGTGTTCGATTTTATAAAACAAACATGTATCCCTCTCGCGGGTTTAAAACATTTAAAATAGTTCAAAAGCGAGGCTATGAACTCACCTTAAGCAAAAGATCCAAATCAATCAATCAACAAGCACAATAAGCTTCACGTCTCAACCACGACCTATATAATACATATATGGCGGTATGTGGACTAAAAGTAATTAAATCATATAATGTATATATATATATATATGTATTACTATTACGTATATATAATCATATACTAAAATCTCCAAGTGCGACGCAAAATTTCGCCTTGACATATTCAACAATTATTACAAACGTTTACATTTTCCATAAAGTTTTCATTTTTAGAAAGTTACTGAAAGTAAGGATAATATAATCCGAACTTTATATTTCGTTATCAATTAAGTAACATTACAAACCCTTTGCTTATTATAGACTTTATTCAAAAGTTTACGCAAATTTGACTTTCAAAAGTCAAACTTTGTAGTTGACTTTTTACCCCAAAATTACCCAAACTTGACTCGGCCGTAAAACGTTCGTTTTTAAGAGTTACAAGGCCCACCTTATATCCAAACGGACCTTAGAACATCCTTTATCATTTTCAAAAGCCTAAAATAGATTTCAAAAATTTCTCGACACGCCATGACCAAGTCAAACTTTCTGGTCAAACAAAGTCAACCCAAAACCCATGAAAACGACTTTTTTGACATAATCCGACTATCAAAAAATGCTTAACTAGTCTATATAATTATACCAAAATCATCAAACTTTAATTAATCACAATATACACTTTTAATATTTTCCGCACTTTAATCATCTAGCAATAATCATAATACACGCAATATACACAATTTAGCCAACACATAAACATAATTAGAAGCTTACAATGCTATCAAGAAAATCAAACTATGGTTTCCCCTTGCTTAATGAAATCGGACGCAACCTCAACCCAAACAAACAAACCTTTTTCAATCAACCAACACCAAAATAACATTAATCTAACCATATTGAATACACCCTTATACACCAAATCACTAAAACTTGACCAAAAATTCAACTTCCTCAAATCTTAATGCATGTGGGTTTTTATTAGTGGGATTTGTAGCTCTTGAAACAAGGATTAAGATGGTATATTTAGATTTAATTGCATGTTGGAAAATAAGCCAGAAAAGTGGTGTTTGTGGGGTGGTCGGTCAAACAAAGAGCAAGAGAGGGAGTAGAGTGCTTTTAAATTTTGTAAAAGTGTTATGTGTAATATAGTATATTGTAATATTTAATATATAGTATATATATATATTAATAATATATATATGTATATAATTATGTGTAATATAGTGTATGCTTTATATGTTGTATATAATGTGTAATATATATAGATATAATATAATATCATATATATCTATATATATGATATGTATGTATATCTATACATATATTAGATGTATATCAATATATATATATATTTTACATATATATATACCTATGATATAAATATATATATTAAGTTAGTATATATATATACAGTCAATATACACAAACATATATAGATATATAAATATATATATATATTAAAGTGTATATATATATATTAATATATAATTAATGTATACTATATATAAGTTATAGTATTATAAATTATATATATATAAGTATATATATATATTATAAAGTATATATGATCTATATATATGTAAATATAAAGATATATATATATATTTATAGTAGTTATATAATATATATTATATATAAATTATCTAATATATATATATATTATATATATATATATATTATATTTATAAATATATATAATATAAAATATAATATATATATATATTATATAAGTTGTATATATAGATGTATGTATGATATATATATAGTATGTATATATATAAATATATAATATGATTGTGTGTGTGTGGTAAATATAAATATATGTGAGTTGTATAGTATATATAATACCATATTTATAATATAATATATATGTTATAATTATATATATATAAATATATATATATAATATATGCTGTGTATATTATATATATATATAATATATGTTAAATTGTATATATATAAATGTAATATATATATTCTATATATATAAATAATATATATAATATATATATATATGTATATATATATAATAAGATATATATATACATAACATATCCTAAACTATACATATATAAAATATCTAAAATATATATATATATACATATATATATATATATAAATATATTACACATCATATATATAATATACAATATTATAATATATATAGTACAATATATATATATATATACATATATATACATATACACACATATAGATTATATCACACATACATATATAATATATATATAATACAACATATATATATATATATATATACACACACACACATATATATATATATATATATATATATATATACACATATATATATACATAATATACAACACACACACACATCACACACATATATTTATATATATAACACACACACATATAAAGATACACATAATATATAAATATATATATACACATATAATATATTATATATATATATAATATAATATATATATATATATATTATATATACGCAAGTATCGCAATAGATATTAATATACTATTTATCACTTCCGCTATATGTATTATATAGGTCACGGTTAGACGTGAAGTTACTTGCGCTTGATTGATTTGGATCTTTGCTTAAGGTGAGTTCATAGCCTCGAATTTAAATCTTTTAATTGTTTTAAAACCCGCGAGGGGGATTCATGTTTGTTTTATAAATTCGAACACATATGATTTTATGGTATGCTGGACCTGATTACGAGATTGTTTCCGCATAAGTTGGTACGAAGTCCCTTATTTCATGAACCGTTAATTGCCTTGCGAGGTGAACGCTAATGCACTAAATAGATCTATTGGGTTTGACAACCCTGTCCGAGGTATGAATCCATAGGTGAGCACCCTGTAACGAACATTTTGTTATTATAAATGTAGTAGGTATATGTCAATAATACCTAGTTTTAGGGCACTTTAACATATGAATTGCCATATGTACTGTTAACGTTCGGTGTCATGAGCTTAATGCGTGAAAGAAAAGAAGTTGATATACATTGCATTTGTTGCATGGTTTTCCCGAGAACTAATTATTTGTTCAAAGATGATTGTTATTGATTACTTTAAACTCTATGAATTTCAGTCAACTTTGTTCTTGACGTTTTAAACATGTTTTATCCCAGGTAAACAAAGATGAAGGCAACGATGGCGTGGAGGTGTTCTGCGTGTGATGGATTTATGGAAAGACTACTTGTGTGTTTCGGTCTTTCAAAAACTATGTATTAAGTTGTGTTAAAATAATGTCTTTTATTTGAAACAATTGTCTTTCAAATGTTGTAATCGACGGTGGTTACGATTCTGTGGGGACCTAAACGCATTTTAACTCTGATTAAATATGGAACACATGTTTGTTAAAATGTCTCATTTGGGTCGTTTTCTATTATCTTGGTGAATGGTGTTATTTAGTAACGCCCATTTGCTAATTCCGCTGCGTAACCCAATGTACGTTGGGTGGGGTGTTACACCACTCTCTATAAAGAAACAACTGTGCAATTTTGTAAACTGTTCCGCAAACATATTCCACTTCTGTTTGCATAATCTTTTTACGTAACTATTTTTTACTTTCCCACGTTTACCACCGCCTCTCCTAACATTTAATAGTATCATGCCTTACTACTTGCTTCTATTTGTTTAAATATTATTCTTGCTGGTTTATGTATTTACGTATCACAGGATGTAAGCCTAAGTATAGTGGAAGATAAAGAATTACTGACCTCAATTTTCTAAAGGCAACACTCAATTCACCCGGGAGAAGTACTCGGCTGCTTTGTTGGCGAAACACGAATTATTTCCACCGCCTCAAATAAGCTAACACAATGGTCATGTCCATTAACATAAACGTCTTCTTCACAGTCTACATAAACTATCGTGCCTCATCCACTTTCGCAACTGAATGACCATAGTATCTCTTCCCATCAATCATAAAACACATGATTAACACCTTCTTGGCAAGCCCATTAACTTGAGACACAACTGCACAAGCAGAAAACATGAAACACTTAGCTAAGGTGGAGCAGCGTTAGTCAAGACACAGCTATACAACTTGAACTTATTGCCTTTATCATAAATTGTGTACAAATATTTCTCTTCATTAAAAAGTAAACTGATATTGCATCTAATATAGTCTAGCACATATCTCAGAATCCATAAAAGCATGGTTTAAAGACCATTGTATCTTATAACTTCCAGAAGTAATCAAAGTCCCCTATGTAGCTAAAGGATCCATCTTATATGATGTTCTTTGATGAACAAATAAATATTTTCTTATGATGCTCACTAAAATGCAAGAACTATAGACTTCCATAAAAATGAACCAATAGTCAGTGGCTCGTAACTGCTGTAAGAGATATAAAACGGTGTGACATCTCTAATAGTTCCCTTTAAAAAGGTTTCACCTAAACCAAATTTCTTAAAGTGAGCATGTACATGTTTTAAAGACGCATTATTGCAGTGACTGTTCGTTGCTCTGAATGTTATTTGAGAAATATACTGTTGTATACCCGTATGATCCTCGAAATAGAGCTATAACCACTCTCCTATGCTTTTGTATTTGATAATAATGCTCTCACTTCTCAGCAGAGAAGTAAAGATCAACTCCTAATATGATAAAAGAAACAAATGATTATATAACTTCGTAGGTTTAGTGTTTGTTTCTTTAAATGGAACTCCATATGACTGATCTAAAGTATTACTCTGGTAAACAATATTATTATGGGCTTATGAGCTTACTAAATTTTGAAAAACCAATAAAAATCACTTTTTATGGCTTATAAACTGTTTATCACCTTAGTATTTGATGAACTTCTTGGATGTCTTGGTTTAGATAGTAATTGGTTGCTGGGGTCCCTAAAAGTTGCATTCCTGTTACATGTAAAACATATATTGTAAAAACCGATTACAATGGTGTTTGCTGAAGCCGCAAATTTTAGGTACTAAAGTTACCTCCATAGCTTTTTATGTAGCATGAGCTGACTGCTATGGTCACTGGTTTTTCCATTGCAGCATATGTTTGGATATCAAAATCAATTGCCATTTCATTCTATCTAGTAAACCTTCTGCTATCTCCACTGTGAACCACGCACATAATTAGTGTATATTAGTGTCTAAACCTAATATATATTAACTGAAAAGGTAAACTAACTTTAAGTTTTGGATGTTGATAGTTCTTCTAATCACTCTTTTTTTGTTGGATCTCCGGACACGATCAAGTCGTCACTGATTATATGGATGCGTCAAATATAGTCTGTTAAGAGAACATATAGTTTTTAGGTTTTATATTAAACGTATCATGAAAATGTTACTTTTGAATACCTGTAAGTACAACATCTTTTGCATCAGTTCTTGATCGAAGTTTGTTGTACGCAACAAAGTTGAAATAGTGTTTAGGGAATCCAATGTCCGGCACGGTATGAAAGTGGGTGTATTTTCCGAAAAGGGTTTGACATTCTGTTATTCTAAGTATGTTGCCATTTTCCGGTTTCGTGACTACCAAACCTAAAAATACGATATGTTGCATCCATCCGAAGAATGCCGTTAAAATATTCGGTATCACATACATCCACATTAGCCTGGATTGCGCCACCCTGCCAGAAAAAAAAGAGTGTATCATTTATCCGGCTAGTAAACCATTATGGTTTGTTGGAAATCTGAGGCTGGTATTTTTAGCAAATTACTAAACTATACCTGAACATCTATCAACGTACAGTAGAACATGGTTTTGGGTCTTGGACATTTGTTGCAGTCCACTTGCGTGACGACCATTTTTTCTACAGTTTTTGTCAACGAATCCGAACTGCTAGTGGCTGCCATTATCCTGTAAATCAAACAACGCTAAATAAGTTTGACAGTATTTAGGAGTGTTTAGGCTCGCTATGTAAAACAACTAATATTTGTTTAAACTTCATTTTTACATTAAGTTGTAAACAATAAGTTTTTTTTAAGGGTATTGCTTATCTTACCCGTTTCTATTCTTTTACTTTTATGCTAATCACATAAACATAGTTTCATTGTTTGTCCATTCTCTCTACTTAGTGATTTAAAAGATGAGAATCACCAAAACATGCTGAATAAGCAAACTCCAACAGTGGTTATTCAAACCGCGTATTCGACAATCAAACAATCATTAGTTTGTTTCTATCCAATCGCTTTTGCTTTTTGGGTAACATAAATCATCAAAAGGATATTTTTAATCAACAATCCCAAACACCCCCATGAAAAAAGCTATGAATAGCTATAGGATGTTTCAATAATTCGGCTGAATTTTGACCCATTTTCCCTGTTTTAGTTTTAGTTAAATTTCGTTCGTTGAAGTTAAAATACTAAATCCCACATGTACCAACAATAAGTTTAGATTAAAATTGTAGTATCTTTTGACTTTAGAAGAAGAGACATACCTGAATACCACGACAAAGCACCAAGCTTCTGAAGAAGCTTATTGGGATCTTTAGCTATTGCAAATTTGCCTTGTAAACCTGAAATACACATATATACATATCAGTATCATCTTAATGGTTCAACCTCACCAAGTATTTAAATTCAAATCAAACCACAAAACAAAGTTAAACGGTCGAAACTTGTATTGAAGTTGCGTCTCGAAAGCTCGTATTCCTTAACCTTCAAGCCACTTTCCAAGAGTTGAATACATAGTGCCTCCTCTATAACATGCAATCTTTTCATAACGCCTAACAACAAAAGACCTTACTACCTGGATGCAAAATCAACATCAAAATCATAAAGAACACTCAAGGCACTTTAAGAGTATGTCCAAACAAATCAAATGCCAAACAATTATGGAGTAGTTGTTTTGTACACATCAATGCAAATAAACTCAACAACATGGAACTGAAACAATCATGATAAAAATTAGCCAAATCAAATACTTAAATCAGCACATCACTTACGCCAGGTGTTTCCATTCCTTATTAACACTGCTTACAACTTTTGATATAATCAGATATGTAATATAATTCTAAAAAATTTCAATATGTAACATCTTTCTAAAAAACCCCTTGAATACAATAACAAAACCCACCAATTGATTACCTGTAATTTTAGCTGTAGAAGAAGAGTTGAGACACTTGAACATTTTTTCCCAAATTACTTTGCCGACACAGCTTAAATCAAATCAGCCACATGCAAATTAGTAAATAATTAGTTTAAAGCCGATATAAAACAGTAATTTTAGAGAGAGAAGATTGATGAATTTAGAGAGAGGTGGATGAGGGAGAATGGTATTGTTCATTGTGTGTATAGTTGATAAATCTGATTGAAGAAAACACGTGTTATAGTGGGTCGGGCAAAGAAAGGTGATACGACGCGAGCTTCGTAAAAAAGAAGAGAGAAGCTTTGAGATTTATTTGACAAAAGATAACTTTCATTGATAAATCACACAGAATAAATAGCCAATCCCTAACTTGTAAGACAAGTTGAATACGAAGACATTCCTAAACAAACAGTCAAACATTACACACTTTCCTAATACGACACAAAGACATTCCTAAACAAATAAAATAAATATGGAAGACAAATCCTAGCCCATCACAAAGGATGCTTGCCACTTTGGTGCTTTCTTGGTCTATTTGCCACGACCCAAACGACCCACTAATGGCATAACATTCCCTCCATCTTCGGAAACCACCTTGTCCTCAAGGTTACAAGTAGGATATGCAGATTGGAAATCGGTCAACCATTCCCATGTTGCTTCTTCAGGAGACCGACCTGCCCACTAAACTAATACTTGTCGCTCGTACTTCCCGTTCTGTAATACCATTCGTGAATCATAAACCCCTACAAGCTTTTCCATCGGTTGCCCTTCCTTAAATTCATCTGGCAATTATGTTACCATTTCGCTACTAGTTCCTGTAAAAAGCTTGAGAATAGAAACATGAAATACTGAATGAATCTTGCTTGTTACAGGTAGATCAAGACGATAAGCTACTTTTCCGATCCTCTCTACAATCTCATAAGGCCTGTAAAATCTTTTGGCAAGTTTATTAGATAAGAGTTTAGCAAGAGTTATTTGCCAGTAAGGTTGTAACTTAACGAACACTTTATCTCCTACCTTAAACTCAACATCCCTACGCTTACGATTTGCCTTCTCCTCCATTCTCAATTTGGCAGCCAACAAATTTTGCTTGAGCTGTCGTGTCACCCTGTTCTGTTCCATCAAAAGCTCATCAACCCCTGCAACTTTACTAGCTCCAGGTGGATATGGAATTAAAGACAAAGGTAATCTACCATACAATGCTTGATAGGGCGACATTTTAATGTGCCTAATGGTAACTAGTGTTATAGCAGTACTCAGCCCAAGGTAGCAGACGCACCCATTGTTGAGGACGATTCGACACCATAGCTCTCAAATATTGTTCCAAGCCCTGATTAACCACCTCGGTTTGTCCATCTGATTATGGATGATAGGCCGTGCTATGGTTAAGTTGTGTCCTACTAAGTCGAAACAGCTCCTTCCAAAACTTACTAACAAAAGTCGAATCCTGGTCAGAAATAATAGTTTTGGGTATCCCGTGGTGTTTAACCACGATTTCCATAAACAACTTGGCTACCTTATGTCCATGAAAATTTGTAGGCAATGCTCCAAAATAAGCATACTTAGAAAAATGGTCCACCACTACCACAGTCGCGGTGAATCCTTTAGAAAGTGGCAACCATGTAATGAAATCCATGAATACATCCTTCCATACTCCTTTTGGTGTGGGAAAAGGTTGAAGATAACCACCTACCACCTACGTAGAATATTTAGTTTATTGATAAACCGTACACTGCTTAATATAGTCCTTCACGGATTTACGCATTTCGCGCCAGTAAAACAACGCAGGAAGCCCGACTAACATTTTATTCATGCTCCCATGACATGCGCTTAGTGTATCATGGAACTCGCGTAATAGCAAGGCTTTTAATTTGGATTTTGTACCCACATAATAGCGGTTGCGAAAAATCAACAACCCTTGTTCTCGCCAAAACCCATCTGTCCTGCTCCCTGTATCCAATTGTTGGTGCAAAGCCTGTAATTCCTCTAATGTTTCATTCTTACTCTTTAAATTTCCAAGTAACCCAACTATAGGTTGACTGATAGCCATGAATTTAGACTTAACCAGCTCCCCGTCCTTATACATGCGTGATAAAGCATCTACGATTTGATTCGCTACCCCTGGTTTGTACTCAACCACAAAATCAAAGCCCATTCGTTTCTGTACATACTTTTGTTGAATCGGAGTTTGAATTACCTGCTGCATGAGCTCCTTAATACTCTTATGGTCGGTTCGTATTTTAAACCGCCTTCCTACTAAATATTGACGCCATTTATAGACAGCTTCCACAATAGCAAACAATTCCTTTTGGTATGTGGCTGTCGCACACATTCTAGGACCTAACTTCCGACTAAAATAACTAATAGGACGATTGTGTTGTAGCAATACCGTCCGTATAACATAGTCGGATGCGTCAGCCTCCACAACGAATTCTTGCATAAAATCTGGCAGACTTAAGATGGGTGTTGTAGATAATTGTTGCTTAAGTTCCTGAAAAGATGTCGCCTCCTGACCACCCTACCTAAAACCATCCTTTTGCAATAATTCTGTGAGAGGTACGGCCATAGTTTCATACCCTTTTATAAAACGCCTATAATATCCTGCGAGCCCCAAAAATCCTCGCACTTGGAGTTGCGTCGTTGGCTCTGGCCAATCACGCACCGCTATCACCTTCTTAGGATCCATCTCAACCCTGTGTCCCGATATCATGTGACCCAAATACTCAAGCGTATCGGCCCCAAACACACACTTAGTCTTTTTCACATAAAATTGGTGTTCCTGCAAACAATTAAAGACACATTCCAAGTGCTCCAAATGTGCGGCCAGAGTAGTGCTGTAAACCAAAATGTCATAAAAAAACAATCACAAACTTGCGCAAATATGGTACAAATAAACGGTTCATGGTCGCCTGAAAAGTAGATGGTGCGTTTGTCAACCCGAAAGGCATGACCAAAAATTCACAATGACCATCATATGTGCGAAACGCCATTTTATAAACATCCCTTTCGTGAACCCGAATTTGATGATAACCTGCTCACAAGTCTAACTTGGTAAAAATAATTGCACCCCCAAGTTCGTCAAACATCTCATCGGCCGTTGGTATAGAAAATTTATCCTTAACCGTACCGCATTCAAAGCCCGATAATCCACATAAAAACGATAACTTTTGTCTTTCTTCTTGACTAATAAACAGGAAAGGAAAAAGGACTTTGACTAAAACAAATAATACCTTGGCTTAGCATTTCGTTAACCAATTTCTCCATCTCTTCTTTTTTATAGTGCGGATAATGATAAGGCCATACATTCATCGGCTTAGTTTCTGGTAATAAATGTATACGGTGGTCAATTGAACGATGAGGAGGTAAAGTAGTGGGTACCTAGAATAATGAATCAAATCGGAGAAGAAGTTGCTCAAGCTTAGCCAAGCGTGAACCTGCAGTTTTAGGTCGCATCTCCTCAACTTCTGTCTCGATGAAGAGGTGATGAACCTCATAAACCCCATAGACATCGTCATGCTTTAACATCCCCGCATCTAGTGAAGACTTATCTTCTTCATGCGGAGTGTATCATTCACCTTTTAACGAATAGGTAGTATCCAGAAGAGTAAACTCTATGGTTTGATGCGCATAGTCATATGTAACCTTGCCTAAGTTTTGGAGGCTAATCGAATTCCCGAACACCACCGTCCGCCCTTGATGGGCAATACATATAATCAAAACCTTCGTTACATCCTCTTGCATATGAAGAGTAACGATTGAACACACTTTTCACACAACAAAACTCCCCACTACAATTTAAAACCTTTTTGGGGATGGTTTTTGTCGATTTGGATTGGTAAACATTATTTCTCTACTACATCGAGTACGAATAAAATTATAAGTATAACATTATCTATGAGAACATGAACATCGCCCGTACAATTTTTCCCCAAAGTTGTATGTGTAGAGAAACGCGGAACTCCCTGTGCCAATAGTGAATTTATTAAGGATCGTGATGTCTCCACTTTTGTCCGCGCATTTCTCCTTCTTCCCCGTCGTGAATCCCATGTCATCTTCCTCTTCAGTCATTTGACAACAATATTTTTTTCCCGACACTTGTGCCCGCGGTCCTCCTTTGATTATCATATTTAAAAATCACAACCATTTATTGATTCGTCTTGTCGCTTCAGCCAGAGAGATCATTAATGGCAAGTGGTTAGAAAGTCCACAGGCTTTGGGCAACAGCGAAGATTTGCCGTACTAATGGCGTTGAAGGTCCTCCAAAAAGTGGCATGGCAAATTTTGAGTTCCCACACTAGGTCGCTGGGGTTAGTTATGGTACATGTGCTGGTACAACAGTCAGGAGAGCGCGTTTGGTCCTCCAACAAGGCCTCGGTAAATCGAAGCCATGTGCAAAACGCGTCCTAGCGATGATGGTCTTGACACAAACAATTCCCTCTGTATATGAAGTTTTAGGCCTGATACATAGAAAGAGATAAACAAAGTTTCTGGTATATCTGTAACCCGGTTTATTAACTTTTCAAACTCCCGTTGATACTCTTCCACCGTACCAAGCTGCAACAGTTTTGACAACGGCCCTTGCGGGTCTTTATATTTCGATGGCCCAAAGCGATTTTTGACGCTTTCCTCAAACCTGTCCCAGGTAGTAATTAACCCATTCTGCGACATCCATCGAAACCACTTTGCAGCTGCACCCTCTAAGTTAAACCCCATAATCCATAAACACTAGTTAGCGGGAGTATTAAGCAACAAAAAATATTCATTGATGGCAAAGATCCAGCTCTCTGGATTGATTCCTGAAAACTTAGGAACATCCAGCCGCATTAATCGAGGTAACAACGCTCCTTGATCGCCCTCTCCCCCATGTTGAGTTTGAAGCAGTTCGCCAGCTGCTTGTAACTCAGATCGTAACATTTCCTGTAACTCAGATCGTAGCGTTTCCTGTAACTCAGATCGTAATGTTTCCCGTAACTCAGATTGTAGCGCCTCGTACTGAGACTGAGAAGCCACGGCTTGTTGATGCACCAGTGTCTCCAAATCGTTCTCGTAGTCCTTAAGCCACCCACGAACTGTGTTTTCCTCGATGAGAATCAAAGAGAGAACACTAAAAAAAATCCTGATGAATAGTACTACGATGAACAGTAACTTTTTTTAACCATAGATAGGATCAATGAAAGCATCAATTGATACGACTTAACTCGTATCAAGGTAACACCATTATAGCTTGTGCGAGCTTTGTAAGAAAGAAAAGAGAAGCTTAGAGATTTATTTGACAAAACATAACTTTTATTGATAAATAATGTGGTATAAATAGCCAATCCCTAACTTGTAAGACAAATTGAATACAAAGACTATCCTAAACAAATAGTCAAACATGACACACTTTCCTAATACGACATAAAGACATTCCTAAACAAATAAGATAAATACGGCAGACAAATCCTAGCCCATCACAAAGGATTCTTGCCACTTTGGTGCTTTCTTGGTCCGTTTGCCACGGCCCAAACAACCCACTAATGGCGTAACAAAAGGGCTAAGCAGTTCACAGGTCCAGTTGGAGGCGGGTTTGAAGTGGGTTGATATGTGAGAGGAGCGGGTCGGGTCGGACCCGGGTGGTATTTAAAATAAAATAATGCCAAACGTCTCAATGAATGTATATATTTAAAATTTTGACAAAAATTTAGATTTAGTTTTTTAAGAGAAGATAATGGCGGTTTCAGTTAGGGTTTTTGACGGGGTGGTTTAGGGGAGGCGACTCAACATAGCCACCTAGGTCTAAGGATCAGACTCGCTCTGATACCATGTTAAACAATGAAAATCCCGTATGTATAAGTTTATTATTAACCACTATTTATAGATTACAAAGACATAATACCCTTAACCCTAATGGGCCTTAAGCCCACAAAGCGAGCTTGGGCCGACTAACTGAACCCATCTAATACAATTGTTTTTAGTAAATTATTTACGAAGTAATTAATTAATGTTTACCCACTAATATTATACACCTTTTGAAAGGGAATGAACCAATTTTTAGCCAAAAAGAATTAGTTATTGACTTCCACGGCTAATCATACTTTGTATAAAGAAAAATATCATTCATATATAAAGCAAAATTAGCATCATGCGTTTAACGTTGAAGAAAACGAAAAGCTGAGACCACGTAATAATCTCTTTAATGTCTATTCTTTCCTTTCAACTTATTCTTAACTTGTATTTTTTTTCTTTTGCTTTTCTCTTTTCTCTATAACAAAAAAGCAATATACACATCAAAATCTAATACGTAGTAGAACTTATAAGATAACATGATAACAAAGAAGAAAAACTATGATTATACAAGAGTTACGATGAGATTGTGTTTATAATCAAAACTATTTCCTATTCATACAAAGGTTTTTCTAACTTGTGTCTTAGGGGCGCAAGATAAAAAGCCAGGGACCCACAAAAAAGTACAGAAAAGTACACAAGGACCCACAAATTTTGTGGGTCCCTGTGTACTTTTCTATACCTTTATGTGGGTCCCTATGTACTTTTCTGTACTTTTTTTTGCTTTTTATCTTGTGCCTCTAGGGCATAAGTTAGAAAAACCCTTCATATAAAGTTATTATATAATTTGTAGAGGTAAATTCGTGTGGGCCTGTTGGGCTTGGTAAATGGGTCTCAATCTTCAAGATTACTGGTTTAGCTTGGCTCTTTCGGAGGTTGCTCCTTCGTATCCTAGCTGAAATTAAAAAAGAACACCGTTAGCTCGCCCCGGGATTTTAGTCCGGGACCAACTCCGGCGTGAGAGTAAGTACAAGTATTGTAAGATAATTGCGAAGAGAAATGTAAGTAAAGAAGTAAAGAAGTATGCGCTCACCTCTTTATACTACTCGGGTCTCACCAGACGACACTAGAATGATGGTTGTCGTCTAGGGTCAACGAGACCGTCGCTGGTATGGTACTTCCCCTTTGTTCGCTACCCTAGTTGTCGTTTATGTGTCAGCCTAAGGACAGTGGTCCAGACTAGTATATCACTCAACCAGATTGTCCTTAGGTTATGCTCATCCGGCACGCACTAGTGACTCTGGACCTGATGTATCCTTCGATACACCAACTTCTCTAGGCTACATGTATGGCTTAGGCCGTGTTAGTTCAGCAAAGGCGGTTAGTCATATTTCTCCTTTGGAGGATCCGAGGGAGACTATACCTCTTCATGTCCCCTAGTCTAGTGTTGGCAAGTCTACTTGCCATTGCTAGACTTCCCATTGTCTTTTGCCATTAATGCTCTGCGTTGTTGTTATTGTCTCTCTTTTTGATGTCTAATTATTTTCACTTTGCTATTGTACTTGGTGACGTGGCTTGCTCCTAGCCACATGCTCTCTTGTGACGTGGTTGGCTTGTAGGGTATGTATGTCACGCACACGCTGCAAGCCTGTGGCTACCCAATTGTCACGCCCTTTGGGTTTTTACTCTCTTATAAATAGTGCCACCTATTTACATTTGTCTTTTACCATTGCCAAAGCAAAAAACATAATGTAGGAACCTGTAATATCACTTCACTTCACCATTTGTATCTAACTCAAAGATAAGAAAAATCGAGAAGAAACTTTAGAGAGCAGATGTTAGAGAGAAAAATGGAAGGATGTGTTGTATTTAGCTTATAAGAGAAAATAAACAACCAACTCCCTTTTCCTTGGTGGAAAATAGTTTATATACCCATACACCATGCTTAGGACGTGTAGGGCCTTTTTGACACGGATCGGGCTCGGGTTTTGTTGGACTTTAAATCCGTTACACATACGATACATAATTAACTAGCGAGCCTGGTATTCTAATCTAGCCTATTACAACATTACATAAATGAATGACCGAGACCTAATATTCATAATTAACGAACTTCCTTGTTCGGCTTAATATTTTTGAGGCTAACAATCTCCCCCGACGTGAGTTCATTGTGACGTTCCTTCATGAGGTCAATGAGATTGCTTTTGTCGTTAAGCTCATGTGGTCTTGATCTCTGTATTCGTTGTAGGCTTGTTCCTTCATGTTGTGTGATCTTTGATCTTGAGCCTTTGTCATTGTCTTTTAACTTTATCTTTAAATCTGAGATCTTTTAATCTTTTTTTTGTTTGTCTTTATCGTCATTGTCATCTTGCGATCTTGTGTCTTGACCAACATGCTCTATTTATGCATCATCTTGAAAGCTTGCTAACAATCTCCTTTGATAATCTTTGTCTTGATATTCTTGATATCTTGAATATCAGAGTTTGCGGAAGTCTTTGTATTTAAATTTGAGCTTTCATGATTCCTGAATCTTGATGCTTATAGCATGTCTTTGTAGTTTGAGCATGAGTATCTGGTAATGAATTCGACTCAGTTGGAGAGAGGTACCGCCACCACCGTGTAACCTGCAGGTTTACGTTAGTGATAATCGACAGATATGGACAAGAGTGTCTTTGTCACTTCATCGAATAAGGTTGCAATAACCACGATTCCCCGTTAATCAATGTAAATACTGCTTGTGATCAGATAGAACTCAAATGAATCTTCTTAACAGGGTTTCACAGCTGCACTAGCCATTCTCGTTACCGGAGTGTCTCAAAGCAGACAACACGGTAAGAGTGAGTCAGATAGTTACTATCTTTTTTATTGAGTCGTCAATTCATTTACTGGACTAAATCGATATCCAGTTGACACAAGCTTGATTCATATAGAATCTCGCAAGTCACCTACTGCAGAGCTGTTTGAGGTTGACTCTGGAAGGATTTCCATTCATCACTTTGAATACTAAAGAGTATCACCCTGAATGTTCTGGAAAAATCACAAGAATAATGCGTAGGACTCTTGTTAATAGCTTGTGAACTTATTGGTGTTCAATAAGTGTTTGTCATGGAATTTGTCATAATGAGATTTATTTATTGATCTCTTGGATCTAGACTCGATTAGTGCGTTTTGGTTTTAGTAATCAAAGGCTGGAGCAGACTGCCACCTATTCAATATTAACTAACTCGAAGTGAGAAAGTCAATAGAAGTCGTGTGTATCTTCATGACAAATGAGACAAGTATCTTTTAAGAGAAACTTGAATGGCTGGGAAGGGTTGTGCATTGCATCACTGGGTCTATGATGCCATTCTTCAATATCAGAATTCATCTTTGTGAAAACCGATAGATTATGTATTGACCCGGTTTCTACCTAAATGTGTGTGGAGGGCTTCTTTCTTTTCACCCTTTATCCATGCATTTCTTTTTAATTCTTCAACCCCTTCAATTCTTACCAAGACGTCATTACTAACACCTTGTTGTGATTGTTCCAGTGTTAACTCATGTCTTAGTCGGCATTATTCTCTTATTTTCATTCATCTCCAATCATACCTAAGGACTACTATTTCTAACTATAGAGTGTCCTTGGGTAGATCCCTTCAGTTTTGGTTGGATCATAGGACTAATACCTAACCTAACCACCTTATGACTTCAAAATCGTCATGAATTTAGATGTTGTTGGGTATCATATCGTAACCATAAAACCATTTTGAAAATCAATCAAAGTGTTTGATATAAATCAAAACGTTTAACACTTTGAGAGTTTTATTCTTTTGAAATGCCCCTCCACACATGTGCATCTAT
>BQNB010123208.1:0-13194 GCA_026074375.1 Tanacetum coccineum
TAGCACCAAATCAGCTTAAAATAAAAAGAAAAATGATTTTTGAAAACCTTAAGGGGTGTTTGGAACAAGCAGTACTAACTTTAAGGTAGTACTGCTAGTTCTATTTTTGGATTTTTAAGGCTAGCAGTACTAACTCAAAACTAGCAGTACTAACTCCAAGTTAGTATTGTTAGTTAAAACAGTTAGTACTGTTGGTTCATTATTGCTTATTAGCTTATCATTCCGGCTTATTTAAGATTTCCTTAGCTTTTTTAGAGTAGATTAAGCCATTTTCCTTTACTGTCTTTAGTAGAACTTACTTTAGCTTATTTGCCTTTTCAAAGCAATTTCAATAGTTTATCAGTTTATAGTTTTTTAGCTTATTTGCCACTTTAGTTTATTCTAGTTGCTTATTCTTATGCCTGAGTGCTTATTAGGGTTAGTTAACTATCTGTTTTAGCTTATTTGCTTGTTTCCTGTTTCATTTTGTTTTGTAAAGCTAGCAGTACCAACTTTAAAGCTACCAGTACTAACTCCAAGTTAGTACTGATAGTTAAAACTGTTAGTACTGCTGAGTTTCTCCTGCTTAACTTAGTTTAATTGCTTCCTGAATTTGCTTATTTAGAGTTAGTTTAGCTTATTTGATTTGTCTTAAGCTTATTTGAGCTTATTTGTGTCTTAGTATAAAAGTTCTTAGTGTTTTTACCATTCCTAGCCTTTATGCTTGCTCTAGCTTATTTTCCTTGCTTATCTTTTCGTGCTTTAGCTTATTAGGTTTAGTTCCCAAATCATAGCTTTGTCATATTCAAACATCAATCATCAATCCGTCATTCGATTTTCCATTCAAGCCTCGTTGGGACATAACGACCCGAAGATACTCTATACTACTTCCGGTTTTATTGATTTCGTGAATTTTGATCCTTGTTGTATATTTATATTTGTTTACATTCATCTATATATAAATAGGGGTAAGTTCGCGCGAGTCAATAGTTTAATATTTTTAATATTTAATTTAGATTAAAACCATTTTTAATTCATAAAAAATTATTAAAAATTCAAAAAAATATAATTCTTTTTTAGAAAATTTTCTTTTATCATTTAGGACCTAGGAAAATTAAATTTGCATCCATAGGGTTAAAACTTTAGAATTTCAGTTTTTAAAGAACGGGATTAGAATCCCATTCTCATTTTTAGTGTTTTAAGCTTTAGTTGCTTTCGTTTTTAGGTTTTCTTTACCTTTCTTTGCTTATTATCAATAGAATTAGAATCCAAACCTAAAAATCTTTCAAATCCTTCAAAAACGCGATCACAAACTCGACCGATCTCAATTCACGCCTCGTTGGGAAATGACCCGGGAGATTTTAGATTTTACTTTGGTCAAAAGTAATTTCGTTGAAATCTCTTGGAATACGTATACTATATATTTGATATAACTACCCCAGAAAAGGTGGGTTATCATTTTGGCATCGTTGCCGGGGAGGTGTGCTACGATTATCGTGTTTCGTTTGAAGATTAGTTTTTGAAGACCCTTCCTCATGAAGTTATCAATTTCCGTTTGTGAATATATTTTCTTATTATTAAAAAAAATTAAAAAAATACCAACAATACTTTTCCTAAAGTATTGAAAGTACCAAAAAAAATTGAAAAACCAACAAAACAAATCATGTTGTTAATCGTTATAATCGGCTCACCTTTGAATTACAAACTATAAGGAGGGTATAAGGCGGGCTTGATCCAAGGAACATCGCCCAAAAAGGAAGAACGCTTTTAAATCGCTTCGGCGTGCTAATTCCTTCCGCTCTCTTGTGAGTAGTTTAAAGAGCTACCGTGGACTTTTAACTTCCGATTACCAAAAATATTGTGTTTTATTCATATTTAGTGCAGCCCATCATTGGCTTGAAAAAGAACCCCCTCGTTCTATTCTCACTTGGGAAGATCTTGTTTCCAAATTCATCAATGAATTCTTTCCTCCCTCAAGAACGACAAATCTACGAAATGAAATTTCCAACTTTGAACAACATTTTGGTGAATCGCAGAATTGCTCCGTGCACCCACCGAGGGTTATGCAGAGGCAATTATGGTTCCACCAATTCTCGCTGAGCATTTCGAGCTCAAGCAAGTCTCATTAATATGATACTTCGGAACCAATTCTTCGACTTGAAAAGACAATCCTCATAGATCACATTCTTGGTTTAACAAAATAACTTCCACAATAAAATACAAGGATGTGCCTAATTCAACGATTAAGCTTATGCTTTTTCCATTCTCTCTTGTGGGGGCAGCCCATCGTTAGCTCGAAAAAGAATCCCCTCGTTCTATTCTCACTTGGGATGATCTTGTTTCCAAATTCATCAATGAATTCTTTTCTCCCTCAAGAACGACAAATCTCCGAAATGAAATTTCCAACTTTTAATAACGTTTTGGTGAAATCGTTTCATGAGGCTAGGGACCCGTTACAAAAGATCCCTTCATAACATGCCCTCATCATGGTTTTTACCGAATATGGCATCAACTTTGATACCTTCTATAATGAATTAAACAACCGCAACCCGACCAAGAGTCTTTGAATTCTTCCTGTCTGCCTGGAAGCCTGGTAATCTTTTGGAAAAAGTACTCAAGAGTGTATGACGATTGATCAAAAACAAATCCAAGTCTGCAATCACGAAACAAATCGATTGTTTCTCAAGTGAAATCAAGTGATGTTAATTCTTCTTCCTCTGAGATAGCCAAACTTACTCATGCAGTAAATCATAAACAAGTGATTGTGACTACCTACCATGACCGCTATTCTCAAACAATTTCAAGCAACCCCACCTCCAGCTTCCGTAAAAGCCGTTGAGGAAATTTGTGTTACTTGCGGTGGTGCTCATCCTTACTATCAGTGTCTTGCCGCCGATGGCAACACTTTCCCTGAATATCAGGATAATATTCAAGGATACGTTTTAGCAGCCGCTAAATTAACTACAATCAGGGTAATTCCGGTTATCGTCCTCCGAGTGTGGCTAATCAAATTCGACCACCTGGTTTTGCTCAACCAAATGTGCAAAATAATCAAAACCGGTTTAGCCAACCTCAAAGATATAATCGAGGAAACAATTTCAATCAAGATACATCATATCAATCAAGCTCCAAGCTCAACAAAATCAAGTTGTTACCTTTAATGAGTTGAGAAAATTATAGAAGATAAATGAGCTAATATAAAAGCCAAGCAGCTCAAATTAACAATGTAAAAAATATTAAGAAATGAAATGCAAACTCGTTACAAGCTTCAATGTCTTACCAAACCAATTAGCTTAAGAACATGATGGCTAGAACTTTTTCCTAATAATCTCCGCTTCTACTTTCGGTGTTTAGAGGATCTCTCGCATAGCAACACCATTGGCTAACTCTAAAGTAATTCGAAATCATACACCCACCCAAAGTGGTCTTGTTCTTGATGGACCTTCCGTTCCTATGCCTCTTCCATTCATTAATCTGGAGAAGGATGAACGTGTAGAGGAGACTTTAATGAACCCGGAACAGTATACCATTAAGGTCCCACCTCCTCTTGTCCAAAAAGCTATACCAACTTTTCTAAAGAATTATATGGTGCACAAAAGGGATCCTCTTCACCCCAATATCCCTTATCCTTCAAGAATGCACCAAGAAAAACAACAAGAGAAAGATGAAGTCCCAAATTCAGCAAATTTTGGCAAATGTTCCAAAAAACAACATTTCTACATCAATATACTCTTGCCGATGCTTTGATTCTTATCTCGAAATACCAAAAGATGCTTAAAAGTCTCCTTTCCAATAAATAGAAACTTTTAGAGCTGACAAATACACCCCTCAATGAAAATTGCTCAGCGATTATCCTTAAGAAGTTACCCGAGAAACTTGGAGACCCTGAGAAATTTCTCATTCCGTATGGTTTTAGTGAGCTCAAGTGCAAGGCCCTAGCTGATCTAGGTGCTAGAATCAACTTGATGCCACTCTCAGTTTGGAAAAAGTTAGGTTTACCCAAGCTTATTTCCACCCGAATGACCCTTGAACTAGCTAACCGGACAATTTGTACACCTGCTGGAATTGCAAGAGATGTCTTTGTTCTGGTTGGAAAGTTCACATTCCCCGCTGATTTTGTCATCGTTGATTATGAAAGCGATCCTCAAGTCCCCTCATCTTTGAAAAGAAGAAGACCTTTCATTACGGACCGCATCCGTCAAGCTTTGATTAGGTTCATAGGAGAAGAAATGATTCTTCGTGATAGTGATGAAAGATTAATCTTGAATATGAGACATGACACTTCAAGCTATTCAAACGAACCTCACAAAGAATCAATCAACATGATTGATATCTACAATGTTTCATATGAGGATTATCTTGAAGAATTGTTTGTAACAAATCATCAAAGTGGCAATCCCACTTTTTCTTCTCATACCGATTTAACTTCACCGGAAGTTATCAATACATTTAGTGGCAATCCCACTCTGATTTCAGAACCCGTGACCAAGTCTTCTTCTTCCCCCACAATTACTAATCTTCCTTCTAGAGGAAAGTGATTAATATTGGGAAGAATTCAAGCTTATCCCTCAGCAAGTGATTCATTTCCACCAGGAAATGATGATCCAGTCGACCTTTTACTCAAGGAGTTCGCCGATGAACTCGCTCTTATCACATTTCCATCGGGAAATAATAATCTTCCTTTTGATATCGAATTCGACCTAAGAGAAATAGAATATTTGCTTAACAATGATCCTACCAAGGAAATGGATTCTATTCTTGAGGATTCGGTTGATGAGGGTAATCTTGCAAATCCTAATAACGATCTTGTTGATACCATTCCTGAGATGTTCATCGATAAACATACTCTTGATTATTCATCTCCAACATTATATGATGATGTCGATGATGATCTTGTTGAACTTGAGTCCGATAATGATGATGTTTATGATGATCCATTTGAATCTAAGGAAGATAAAATCAAAGAGTCTAAACTCTTGATTGATGAACTTGATCCCCTCAGATCAAGTGATTTCCTTCCTTCCCTAAGTGTGACTCGGTTCTCTATGAGGATTTTTCTGAGGTTGATGCTTTGCCTTCAACCAATAACGTGGACAAAGTATTTAATCCGAGTATACTCATTCATGAGAACCTTTTTGAAGTCACTATTCGAGTCACCAACTGTGCAAAGAATGTAAAGAATACCACTAATGCTTCTTTAATTCTTGAGGATTTTAATCCTCCTCTTTATGGAACTTCTTTCGACATGGGGGGGGGGGTGGGGGGGGGGGGGGGGGGGGGGGGGGGGGGGGGGGGGGTGGGGGGGGGGGTGGGGGGGGGGGGGGGGGGGGGCTGGGGGAGAGGGTGGGGATAATATACAAAGAGAGTTCCCCCTGGGTCTAAAACTCTACTATCGTTTTCATCCGAAAATAAGGAAAAAGTTTTTAACCTCGAGATTCTCACTTCTAAAGGAGTTCATACTTCTCTTCTCCCGAAATTATCTCATCAAGGCCCTAAAGCTTTCAAAGTCATTAAAATTTTTGAAAGCCCGATGGAGATTTTTCCTTGCTCTTATGGAGAGGACACCCGTGTTTTGGATGTTCCGTGTCTCCATTTCTATCCCCCTTGACCAGTTCAAGTATGGGGGATCGGGTCAAGCTAAGTGACCTTAAACAAGTGCTTCATGGGTGGCAACCCATGCTTATCCTAACATAATTATATAGTAGTAATGAATAAGTGTGTTGTGTGAGAGGCTCGTCTCTTCCATTTTTCCGTGTTTCGTGTTTTGTATTGTATGTCCAGGATTGCCCAGATTTTAAAGACTCGTGCTCGTGGTTTTGTCCTTCGTTCACTCGAGCTTCACATCCTCAGCTTCATTTTGGGAATCAAATATTTAAATCTTATCGACTAACGTTTATCTTTGAGCATACTTAATAAACGGTTTAGGATTTACGTAGAGACACTTCTTAAAACATTGAGGACAATGTTCAGTTCTAGTATGGGGGGGGATCTATCGATTTGATTTTGCCTGCAGCCGTTGTTTTCACGTAATCCCGTTTTTACCACCAAAAATACCAAAAAAATGAAAAAAATTAAAAAATTTCAAAAATAAAATAAGTGTTTTGTCATAATTTTAACTTTCCTGCTGGGTAGAATAAGAATAAATTTTGACTCGATCGAGCGTGTTGAGCTCTAGCTTGTTCCTTAACTTTTAGACTAAGCATTCGCGGATCTTTGCGAAGAACGAGAAATGATAAAGTTAATTATGAGTTAGATGCTAAACAAGGATTAGTTGGAAATCTTAAGAGCTCATAAGTGTAGTTTATGGCTTTTTTCTCCCATAAGCTTCTAACCGGACTAATAATACGCCCCCCCCCCCCCCCCCCTCCCCCCCCCCCCCCCCCCCCCCACCCCTCCCCCCCCCCCCGGTGGGTGGTATAGGCACCCAACCGCGCTCTCTTCGAAAATTAAACTTAAATCAACAATTTTTGAAGTATAGTCGATATCAATAATTTTAGTTCAAATTTATACTTAAATTTTCTAAAAAGAAATTTTCTCTATATCGTGGTATTATATGTAAAAAAAATGATGAAAAATGAGGTAACAATAATAATAAAAACTGTGGGCTAATAAAAGTTTACTGCATCTTGCCGGCTCACAACCGATGTTGTAGTCTTCTAAATAAGGCACATAGTATTTATCCGAGACTGATAAAAGTTTGCTGCATCTTGCCGGCTCACAACCGATGTTGCAGCTTTCTAAAATGTCGAGGATTTCATTAGTTTAATGGATGTGTAATTATATTAAGTGTAGTAAACGTGAATTAATAAATATAAGGAAAATCTCTTTTTCTTTAATTTAAATATGCTTTTGAACTAAGACTATTACATTTTAAATTGTGATTTTATGTATAAACGGGAAACCTAAGAGTCTTTGAAACCGAATGTCCGTGAGTCCCGATACTAGTCTCTGTGGGGTATCAAAAGCCTGGTCACTTAGCCGCAAGATTGGGATGTGCCGAGACGAAAGTCGCTGCATGGGATGATCTCGCCTTCAAACTCATTATTCTCAGGTGGAACGTGAAGCATCGAAATTTTGCAAAACGTTGATCCATGGTTGAAATTCGAAATAAGCACATTCACCTAAGATATAATAATTACCGGGAGCGAAAAGTTCACAAGTTACAAGTATGAGTAGTGTTAGCATCTTAACATATATTTAACGGTGATTTCGTTTTTAAGCTTAGTTTGGGACAAGGGAAAAGTCGAGGACGATGAATTTATCTTTTTGGGCATTTTAGGATTGAAATGTTTCTTGTTCCATGATCCATAAAAGTTATAAAATAACGAAAGTCAAACACGTTAGTTAGTTGCTTAAAAAGAAAAGTACAAAAAATGAGAAAAAGGAAAAAATACAAAAATATGTGTGAATAAGTTAAATATTTAAAAATGGTCAAATGGGGCTTTTCAAAACTATAGATTCTTTAATTCCCTTGATTGAACATTTAGCTACCTATTTTGAGGTAATTAGTCGAGGGTGGGGGGGGGTGGGGGGGGGGGGGGGGGGGGGGGGTGGGGGGGGGGGGGGGGGGGGGGGGGGGGGGGGGGGGGGGGAGGGGGATTGAGATTCTTGGTTTTCTAAGTGTTTACTTATGGAATTGCGTGAGGACACGATAATAGTTTAGTATGGAGGATTTTGGTATGTGTTTAATTACACATACCCTTTGCCTATAAAAACAGACTTAAAAGACCAAAAACATACTGGTATGTGCTTAATTACACATACCTTTTACCTTTAAAAACGAGCTAAAATAACCAAAAACGGACTTAAAATGCCAAATATATGCTTGTTTTGCTAATTGTATTGTGCAGGAACGGATAACTAAGAAAAAGACGAAAAACAAAGCCAAAACGACAAAACCGGACTCGGAATGGAAAAGATTGTGAAAGACAAAGCCAAATCGAAGCCGAAAAGTCAATCAAGTCAAAAAGTCAACAGAAAAGTCAACTGGTCAAAGTCAAAGTCAACCCCGACAAATCCAAAAGTCAACATGTGAAGAAATATAAGTTTGAGGGTTAAAATTGCCAAAACCCTAAACTTATATTTAAAGAGGAAAAGAGAAAAAGAAAGACAATGGGGAAAACTGCCATGAAAGCAAAGTTGTACTCCAAGGACTAAAACTGTCAAGTCCTTGAAGTTATAACACCACAAGGACGATGACTGCAATAAACCATATAACCATCAAGGACCAAACTTGCCATTTACCCAAAATCGTACCCTGTCATCCCCAACCTTTGTACAACTCAATTTTCCCGCCCATTTCAACTCCCCACGTACTCACAGGTTTCCAAGCTTCGTTTATCCTATAAACTCAACCAACCCCATGGACAATCACCCCCTAAACCTTCCCAGCTGTAAGATTGCCAACTTGGCAATCTCACAACTCCCTAACGCATTCCGACGACCAAGATGGACTTGAACAAGGAGTATCAGAAAGATCAATGGCCAAGATGGAGGCTGTGAACCACTCTCACAACAAACACACCCCTTTTATGTGTGTTCAAAGAAACACAAGTGCAGAAAAGAGAAGAAAGGAAGACCTAGTTGTTTTGCCTATATATAGTTTTTGTAAAGCCATTGTAGCCAGTAGTTAGTTCTTAAGTAGTTTTTCTATTTGTAATTTTAAATTAATTCTCAGCGTTTTTTTTAAGTTAAAAGCCTTTTATGTATTTGTACTTTGAATTTAATGAAATTTAGCTAAATTTGCTCTACTTGTGTTCTTAAGTTTAAAGGCTTTTCAAACCTTTTAAATCTTCACTTAATCTACCATATGGAATCTTTCTTGTAAAAAAATTTCACACCAAATTTTTAAGGTAACAAGAAAACTCACCAAGAAAAGGAGAGGATTCTGGTTGCATTCAAAACTGGATGAATATGCAAAACCTTGGAAGGCTTATTGGGTTTTTCAGCTTAGTTTTGGCTTATTTATAAGCCAAGGGTAGGGTTTAGAGCTTATTTAGGTCTCAAGGGATCCTTTTTGTGGAAAGGATCAAAGGTACTTAAATTTCAAACTTTGCTTATTTACGAAAGGCAATAAGCTAATTTAGCTTATTTCCTTAGCTTAATGTGCTTATTAGTTATAAATTGTTGAAACTGTCAATGTTAGTGTAAAGGGCTAGGAGAGTAAGTGGCTTATTTCCCTTAATAAGCTGCAAGTTTGAGTTCTAAAGTAGCTTAAATAGGTCAAAACTAGTGTGAGTGGATAAAAGTTTTTAGCTGGTTTAGTTTTTAAAACAGACTTTAAGTTCATTTTAGTTGGGATAGAATTGTAAAGGGGTGTTTGGGTTAACCATCAAAACGGGTCAAAATCACGTTGTGTTTGGGTTGAGGTATTTTGGTTAATTTTAGCTTAAGTTTTTAAGCATTTTTAAGCTGTTTTTAAAAAAGTTTTTAGTTTTAAAATTGTTTTCCAAAGTTTTTAAAACTGTTTTCATAACTGTGAGGTTTTAGAAGACTCCACAAGTGCTTATTTGGTTAAGCACTTGTGGTTTGAGTTTAAGCATCAAAAGAGTGTGTTTTGAGTGTCTAAAAAAGGCTGTCAAAAGCCCCTTGTCTTTTGACTTTGGTAAGTCAAAGTTCACTAAATTCTTTGTTTGTCACAGTTTTAAAAACAAAAAGTCATTCATTCCACTTAGCAAAATTCAGCAAAGTTACATTGGAGTTTTAGAAGCTAAAAATGGTGCATAAGCCCCATTTTTAAAAAAACTACACTCACTCTGTTTGAGCATAATTTTTTGTTTAGAGAGCTTATTGTGAACAGCTTTTTAGAAGCTGTCAAATAAGCCCTTGAGCTCAGCTTTAATCTCCCCTGGTGCAAGGGGGAGATTTTAAGCTCTTATTGCTTGCTCTTTTAGTGTTCTTAAGCCCAAACTCTTGGCTTATTTTAAGAGCTTATAACTTCTTGTATAAGCTCTCAAACTTTTCGCCTTATGAGCGGCTGTCTGTGGCTATCGCTTATTTTTAGCTCAAATGAGCTCCTTGACTTTTTTATTATAAGCCTAGGTTAGTGTAGGATTGGCTTTATTTCATCATTTAGCTTATTCAGCTTTTCTAATAAGCTCATTATGGCCCATCATAGCTTTTTAGAAAAGCTGAATAAGCTAAATGATGAAATAAGCAATCCCTACACTTAACTTAGGCTAAAAACAGTCAAGGAGCTCATTTGAGCTCAAAAATAAGCTAGCAAACAAGCTCACTAAGGTCTGAAAGTTTGAGAGCTTATACAAGAAGTTATAAGCTCTTAAAATAAGCCAAGAGTTTGGGCTTAAGAGCACAAAAGAGGTCAAGCAATAAGAGACTTAAAATCCCCCCTTGCCCCAGGGGAGATCAAAGCTGAGGGCTCAAGGCTTATTTGACAGCTCTAAAAAGCTGTCAAATAAGCTCTTAAACAAAATTAAGCTCAAACAGATTGAGTGTAGTTTAAAAGGGGCTTATGCACCAATTTTTAGCTTCTAAAACTCAATTTAACTTGCTGAATTTTGTAAGTGAAAAAGGACTTTTGGTTTTTAAAACTGTGACAAACAAAGAATTTAGTGAACTTTGACTTACCAAAGTCAAAAGACAAGGGGCTTTTGACAGCCTTTTTTAGACACTCAAAACACACTCTTTTGATGCTTAAACTCAAACCACAAGTGCTTAACCAAATAAGCACTTGTGGAGTCTTCTAAAACCTCACAGTTATGAAAACAGTTTTAAAAACTTTGGAAAACAATTTTAAAACTAAAAACTTTTTAAAAACAGCTTGAAAATGCTTAAAAACTTAAGCTAAAGTTAACCAAAATACCTCAACCCAAACCACAAGTGATTTTGACCCGTTTTGATGGTTAACCCAAACACCCCTTTACAATTCTGTCCCAACTAAAATGAACTTAAAATCTGTTTTAAAAACTAAACCAGCTAAAAATTTTAAGCTACTTTAGAACTCAAACTTGCAGCTTATTAAGGGAAATAAGCCACTTACTCTCCTAGCCCTTTACACTAACATTGACATTTCAACAATTTATAACTAATAAGCAGAAAAGGGGGGTGTTTAGTGGGGGGGGGGGGGGGGGAACAAGCATTAATAGGTACAATAACAGTAATAAGCTAACAATAAGCTAAATAAGCTTATTGCTACAGTAAATAAGCAAAGTTGAAAATTAAGTACCTTTGATCCTTTTCACAAAAAGGATCCCTTGAGACCTAAATAAGCTCTAAATCCTACCCGTAGCTTATAAATAAGCTAAACTAAGCTGCAAACCCAATAAGCCATCCATTATAGCTTATTCATCCAAGCTTCAATCCAACAGTATCTCACCCTTTTCTTGTAAGTTTTCCTTGAAAATTTGGTGAAAATGTTTTACAAGACATATTATATGGTAGCTTAAGTGAAAGTTTAAAAGGTTTTAAAAGCCTTTAACACTTAAGATCACAAGTTGAGCAAATTTAGCTAAATTTCATTAAAATCAAAGTACAAATACATAAAAAGCTTTTAACTTTAAAAAGAAAACACTGAGAATTACTTTAAAACTATACTAAGAAAAACTACTTAAAAACTAACTGCTAGCCACAATGGCTTTACAGGGTCTTGCTCTTTTCTCTTTTTTTTGCTGTTGTGCTTGTTTGTAGACACACAAAAGGGTTGTGTTTGTTGTGTGAGGGGAAAAACAAACAAATCCTGGCCTTCAATCTTTCTTGGGTCATCTTGGTCGTCGAAATAAGCTTTGGGAGATGTGGGATTGCCAACTTGGCAATCTCACAGCTGGGAAAGTTAGTGGAGGAGGGGGGAGATGATTAACCATGGGGAATTTGAGGTTACAGGGTAATAGGGGTGAAGTTAAACCCGTGAATTTTGTACTATGGTTTGGGCGGGAAAACTTGTTTATAAAGGTTGGGGGTGACAGGGTGTATTTTTGGGGAAATGGCAAGGTTGGCCCCTCATGGTTATTTGTTTCATTGCACCCATCGTCCTTAATTTGTTATACTTTTGGGGACTTGGCAATTTCAGTCCCCAAAGGTTATAATACCCTTTGCATGAACCGTCCTTGGGTGTACAAGTTATAGGGCTTGACAGAATAAGCCCTTGGAGTATAACTTTGCTTAAATGGCATTTTGGCCCTTCTCTTCTTTTCTCCTCTTTTCTTCTTTAAGTATAAGTTTAGGGATTTACAATTTCAGTCCCTAAACTTATATTTCTTTGACTTTTGGCCTCGGGGTTGACTTGGGTTGACTTTGACTTTGACCAGTTGACTTTTCTGTTGACTTTTTGACTTGATTGACTTTTCGGCTTCGATTTGGCTTTGTCTTTCACAGTCTTTTCCATTCCGAGTCCGGTTTTGTCGTTTTGGCTTTGTTTTTCGTCCTTTTCTTAGTTATCCGTTCCTGCACAATACAATTAGCAAAACAAGCATATATTTGGCATTTTAAGTCCGTTTTTGGTTATTTTAGCTCGTTTTTAAAGGTAAAAGGTATGTGTAATTAAGCACATACCAAAATCCCCCATACTAAGGTATTGCCGTGTCCTCACGCAATGTTATGAAGTAAACATTTACGAAAACTAAGAATCTCAATCTCCCTCGACTAATAACTTTGAAAAGTAGCAAAGTGTTCGTCAAGGGAAACTAAAGAATCAAAAGCTTCGACAAGTCCCGTTTTCACCATTTTTTATTCATACACTAACTATCCCTAATATTTTTGGATTTTCCTTTTTCTTTTCTCGACTTCCTGTTTGACTTCCTTTATTATATCAACATTGGGATCATAGAATGAGAAACGCC
This sequence comes from Tanacetum coccineum, assembly GCA_026074375.1. Taxonomy (NCBI): domain Eukaryota; kingdom Viridiplantae; phylum Streptophyta; class Magnoliopsida; order Asterales; family Asteraceae; genus Tanacetum; species Tanacetum coccineum. Next base: position 12,774 of record BQNB010123208.1, read on the forward strand.
CATAGAATAATCTACGGATGTCCTGACAGATAAATTCATCGTCCCCGATTTTTCACTAGTTCCAAACCAAGCAATTAAACAAGATCATTTGTCAATATAAGTCTAAATGCTAAGCACTCATACTTATGACTTGTGAACTTTTAACTCCCAACATGAATATATGATTTAAATGTGTGTACTCATTTCAACTCAACCATAGATCAACTTATTTCCATAGTCGTGATTCAAGATGAATCATGACTCAAAGCAACAACTTATTAGGACCTTGTAACTTGATTTTAAAGAACGAGATTTTAACTGTAGAACTTTTTGCAACATCTTCATCATTATAATCATAAGTTCTTAAAGCTAGGAATGCGTTGCTTAGTTTGAACACCTACCTAGGCCTCGCTCCCTAGTAGGATATCACAACCAACGACCG
>BQNB010123209.1:0-20139 GCA_026074375.1 Tanacetum coccineum
GGCATTTTAAGTCCGTTTTTGGTTATTTTAGCTTGTTTTTAAAGGTAAAAGGTATGTGTAATTAAGCACATACCAGTGTCACGGAATTCTGGAATATCGAGTCGAGTGTATTGTAGGAATTTGTTGCGTGTCATGTCAACATATTCATCATCCAAATAAAACCGTGACTTGATGAACATCTGAAACTGTGTCTGGAGTACTTTAAAAGCAGACATGGATCCAATCTCTTGAAATTCTTCGTTGTCAAGTTGCTTTTGTAGTTGATCCATGTACAGGAACATTGTGCCCGTGAAAGTCTCTAGATCTTGACCAAAAAGTGTTGTAAATGCGCGTTTGAATCCATATTCGATTTGAGTTTCTTTTAAGTCGTTGTTTGAAAGACACTTGAGGTGTGAATGAAGTTGTTGAAAAGATACCATGCAACTTTCTTTAGTTTTGTCTTGAATTAGTTGCATTTGTTGTATTTCTGAATCTGAACACGAAGATAAGGTATCTTTCTTTTCCATTTTATCGTGAATTATGAAGTGTAAAAGATTTGTTGGATCTTAAGTGGATATGATGTGATTGAAGTTGTGGTTGTGTAAGCAATTCACGTTCACGGGATTTTACACGTCTATGATTAAAACCGATAAATGAATTAACGGGATTTTACAAAATCAATAGAAAACCGTGAATGATTTGATTCGGAATCAGCGGCGAAAAATTCCAAAAAAACTGAAAAATGTCAATAAATCATAGAAAACGATGGTTTTGGGCTTCGAAAAATCCTTAACCAGCTAAAGGGTGGTTATAGCGTGATCCGTCTCGTTTTTCTCTTCGATTTGAGAGGTCACGGGCCTAAAACGGACTTACGGATCAAAAGTTATGGCTGTTTTACTGAAACCCTTTTCGTCACACAAGTTTTTTTTAGAATTTTTTTTCGTTCGGTCCAAAAAAAAATTTTTGCTCGTTCGATCCAAAAAAAAAAATTCTCGTTCGATCCAAAAAAAATGTTGCTCGTTCGGTTCAAGAAGTTTAAACTCGTTCGGTCCTCGAAAAAAAAATTCTCGTTCGGTCCTTGAAAATTTTCGCTCGTTCGGTCCTTGAGATTTTTCGGTCGTTCGGTCCAAAATAATTTTCGCTCGTTCGGTCCAAAAAAAATTTTGCTCGTTCGGTCCAAAATAATTTTCGCTCGTTCGGTCCAACTAGTTCGGCTCTATGAACAATGAACTCGTTCGGTCCTCGAAAGATGAAACTCGTTCGGTCGTTACGTTTTTCCTCTCGTTCGGTTCTAACGTATTTCTTCTCGTTCGGTGCCAACGTTTTTCACTCGTTCGGTTCTAACGTGTTTCCACTCGTTCGGTTAACGCAGTGACGAAAAAAACTTCAAACTTGCTCGATTTTACCCTTTTTGCCACGAAATGAATTGTAGAACCTCACTAAACGATACAAGGGTTTGTTTTAAGCACAAAGGTACACAACTTTAACACCTTAACCACGAAAATCAAATCAAAACGTGGTTTTTGCTTGTTTTACTATTTCGAACCAAACAACTAAATGATACACGAAATTCGAATGTTTTAAACCACGAATCAAACACGAAAACACCCGAGGCTCTGATACCAAATGTCGGTAACCCTTTATCACTTCACTTCAATAAGATTAACAAGAAAATTAGGAAGAATGTAGAGAGAGAATCTAGAGAGAGAAAGTTAGAGAGAAAAATGGAATTGGATGATTAACTTGAAATGTTACAAATGAACCAACCACCTCACCTTCCTTGGTGAGGTGTATTTATAGGCTTGCATGCCTTTAGTAATTCTACGGGCCGGGCTCGGTTTTACTTGGGCTTTCGCCCGATACACGTGACCGATTAGATTACAAATAAGAGCCCGTTTACCCGTCTAGCCTATTACAACGTATATTAATTTAGTGACCGAGACCTAATATAATTATGAACGAACTTCCATTGTTCGACTCAATATTTTGAGGCTAACAATCTCCCCCGAAGTGAGTTCATTGTGACACTCCTTCGTGAGATCAATGAGATTGCTTTTGTCGTTGAGCTCTTGTGATCTTTGTCTCTGTCTACGTTGTAGGCTTGTTCCTTCATGCTTTGTGATCTTTGATCTTGAGCCTTTGTCATTGTCTTTAGACTTTGTCTTTTCCGTCCGAGATCTTTAAATCTTTATCCTTTCGTCTTGATCGTCTTTGCCACCTTGCGATCTTGTGTCTTGACCAACATGCTCATTCTATGCATCATCTTGAAAGCTTGCTAACAATCTCCCTTGATAGACTTGATATCTTTGAAGGAAGATCTTGTATATCAGAGTTTGTGCGGAAGTCTTTGTCTTTAATTCTTGAGCTTTCATGATTCTTGAATCTTGATGCTTATAGAATGTCTTTGTAGTTTGAGCATGAGCATGTGGTAATGAATCCGACTTCAGCTGGAATGAGGCATCACCATCTCCATCTTTATGTATCCTGAAATAAAACAGTTAGCAATAAAGCGGGTGGACGAATATGGCTTTGTCATTCGTCCGGATTTGGTTAGATTAACCTCCGGTTCCGTAGGACCGTTTTACAGTATAAATACTGTACCTGTGATCAGGTAGATTCAAAGAATCTCCTTGACAGGGTTTCCAGCTCAAAGCGTAGGGTCTTCTAACACAGATGTATTAGATTTGCCATGCTTGCTAGTTCTCATTACCGGAACGTCTCAAAGCAGACAACACGGTAAGAGTGAATCAGATAGTTACTATCTTTCTGATTATGTCGTCAATTCATTTACTGGACCTTTATCGATATCCAGTTGACACAAGCTTGATTCATATAGAATCTCGCAAGTCACCTACCGCAGTGCTGTTTGATGATGACACTGGAAGGATTTCCATTCGTCATTGTGAATACTAAAGAGTATCACTCTGAATGTTCTGGCAGAATCACAAGGATAATGCGTAGGACTCTTGTTAACAGCTTGTGAACTTAATGATGTTCAACAAGTGTTTGTCATGGAATGTGTCCTAATGAGATTTATTTGATGATCTCTTGGCTCTAGACTCGATTAGTGCCGTTTTTGGTTTTTAGTACGTCGAGCTAAGCAACTGCCACCTATTCAATATCAACTAACTCGGAGTGAGAAAGTCAATAGAAGTCGTGTGTATCTCCGTGACAAATGAGACAAGTTTCTTTTGAGAGAAACCCGAATGGCTAGGAAGGGTTGTGCATTGCATCACTGGGTCCATGATGTCGTCTTCAATACATTTCTTTTTTTTTTCTTTTTCATACATTTCTTTTTCATTACAAACACCTTGTTGTGATTGTTCCAGTGTTTAGCTCAATCTTATCGCATTCTTCCATTATACACATATTTATCACCAATCATACCTAAGGACTGCTATTCTAACTATGGAGTGTCTTTTGGGTAGATCCCTCCGTTCTGTGGATCATAGGACAAAATACCTAACCTTACCACCTTATGACTTCCCTGAATCGTCATGAATAAGATGTTGTAGGTATGAGATCGTAACCATAATAACTTTTTCGAAGAGACAATCACTTTGAGTCGAAAATCACTTATTATTTTCAAGTTCTCATTTTAAATACATTTCTCCCCTATATTTTTAAATACTAATGCTCTAGTTTTTGAAATACATTTATGATTAAAAGTTTGTCTTGAAAATACATGGGAAAAACTTTTATACTTAGCATGAATTTACATGAAACATAAACTTGATCCCCTCAATTTACATAGTTCACACCAAAAACAATAATACCAATTGTAAAATGAATATAAAATTGAGGTTAACACTTAGTCTATCCTATAACTTCTCATTAGTATTGAATTTTTCATTATTATCTGATGTTAAAAAGAGACATTTAGGAATGGGTTTGATACATAAGAATGGTCATGATATGCTGTATCCAAACTCCATTAAATTTTGTTTTTTCGAAAAACACCCGCCTTGAAAGATGGAGTGTTTGAATACACAAATTTGACAGATTATGAATCATCATGAGAACTCTTGAAAAATTAGTGTTCAACATTTTGAAAAACATTATGTAGAGACTTCTCTTCAACTCTAAGGTTAAGCGCACATATGCGTACACCTATTCTTTTTCTTGAGCTCAAAAACTTTGAATGTCTTTGAAAGAACAACTCAAATCCGAGAAAAGTTGAATTACTCATTGTATGGATAAGTTATCTTTATAGATAGGACGATTCCAATATTTGAAGGTCCGGGTTACTACTGATATTTTGCACATAAGCCATTAAGAAAATTTAAAATGAACATGTGTATGAAAGCATTTGAAACTCTGTCGAACTTTCGATTACACGCCGTGTCGATATTACTCAACTTCTAGTACGTAAATGTATCGATTCCAAGAGACATGTCGAGAAGAATATTTTTTGAAACATTTTCTGATTTTTTGATTAGTGTATTTTTCTTTTGAATTTTATAATTTTGGTTATTTATTCTTTTTCAAAATATGTACACTGTAGATGTTGATGAGCATCTAAAGATTCATTTGTCAGGAACCCCATGTTTCTGCTGGAGTCAAACATCATCATACCAATTCGTCTGACGAGAATACTTATACCTTTCTCGGGAAGGGCTTTAGTAAAATGTCAGCTAATTGGAATTCAGTTTCTGACAAAGTAAAATTCAAAAATACGTTCACCTGTTCTTTGATGAAATGATACCGAGTATGGATGTGCTTGGTACGGGAGTGCTGCACGGGTTGCATGATATTGCTATGGCTGACTGAGAGTCGCAATACAATGGTATTTTGTTGTAGTTGAAGCCATAATCTTTGAATCTATTTCCGCATCACATCACTTGAACAACTTACAAATAACTCCACGTATTCCAGCCACAGTCGGATAGCATTTGCCAGTGACAGTCTTGCTTCTTTGACATCCAGTTGACTAGCTTATCACCTAGGAACTGTATTCCTCCAGAAGTGCTTTTGCGAGTATAAACGCAACCGGCATGATCGGCATCTAAAAAGCTTTAGTTATCAAAAGTTCCTAGAACCCTTCGATACCAGATCCCTGTGAATGGTACCTCTTAAGTATCAAAAGATCCTTTTAACCTCTTTGAGGTGTTTTTCAGTCGGTCTTGCTTGATACCTTGCACAATAACATACTGCTTGCACTATGTCTGGTCTACTAGATGTCAGATACATGAGTGACCTAATTTTTGCTATGGTAGTCAGTTTGGTCTACGGGATCACCCACTCAAGTCTGCGATCTAATTTAGGTTCGTAGCCATTGGAGGTAACCAATCTTTGTCCTTTCTCCTACCATGTTTATTTCAGAATCACGCGAAAGTATTTTGGCCTGATGATAAAAATACCGCGTGGGGATTGGTGGATCTGAAGTCCTAAAAAGAATTTCATTTCCCCCATTAAGGACATCTCAAATCTACCGTGCATTAATTTTTCAAAACTTTTGAAATTTAGGGTCTGAGGAACCAAAATAATGTCATCAACGTAAATTTGCACAAGTAGAATGTCCTCCCTGTATTTATCGTGAATAGGGTTAGGTCAATGGTACCTTTAGTAAAACCTTTGGAAATCAAGAATTTTGAGAGTTCATCATACCAGGGCTCTCGGAGCTTGTTTCAATCCATATAGAGCTTTCCTTAGACGGTAAACTTTTCTTGAGATCAAAGATCAATGAATCCGTCTGTGTCAACATAAACCTCCTCTTCAATAGACCAGTATAAGAAAATTGTATTTCACGTCCATCTGATAAATTGGAAAAGACTTGTGTGCAACATATGCGACGAAAATCCGAACAGCTTCCAAGCGAGCAACTGGAGCAAATGATTCCTCAAAATCAATACCCTCTTCCTGAGCATAACCCTTTGCTACAAGTCGTGCCTTATTGCGAATTACAGTTGGTCTTCATCCTTTTTGTTTTTTCCCAATAACCCTTTAGCTTGATTACGTTCTTGCCAAAAGGATTGTCAACGAGTGTCCCAGACTGTAGTCTGTCAAACTGATGAAGTTCTTCCCTGCAAGCTTTCTATTATCCATGCAAGAATCAGCCATTGCTTCCCTTAATGTTTGTTGGTTTCAACAATACTCACTAAAAGTGCACATACACATTTCAGGATCTGTTGCAAGATGGACGTCTTGTTTGCACTGGCTTGAGATGGATTTTCCACGAACTTGAGTTACGGGTGATCTTTTGTCCATCGGTATCGGAAACTTGAAGGTGATTGAAGGTATGCATATTGTGAAGAACCAATATTGCGGAGGAAGACTCATCCCACCCCCCCCCCCCCCCCCCCGCCGCCCGCCCCCCTGCAATTTCTTGTACCGGGTATTAACCAGAAAGGATTGGAAAATTCTGTCTTGATTATCGTTTTTCCTCAGGATGAACATTTTTAGGATTGATGGTTATATGGCTTTTGAAATATTCATTGAAGGTGTAGTGTCTTTTTTAATAGAATTGTTGGTGGGAAAGAAGACTTGTGACCCGAGAAGTACCATCATTGACAAATACATCAAAACAAAGGGACCGAAAATAAGATCAAGCTCCTGTGTGAATGGAACTGTTGTATCTGCTGAAGGAGAAACATTTTGTAGTTCTGGTGCGGAGTCAGGGTTGTCATAATCTGACGCCTTTTTCGTTAACGACATTTGGTATCAAGAGCCTCGGGTGTTTAGTGTTTGATTTGTGGTTTAAAAAAATCAAATTTCGTGTATTATTTTTTTCTTCTTTGTTGAAAAGGGGGGGGGGGGGGGGGGGGGGGGGGGGGGGGGGGGGGGGTGAAAGGGGGGGGGGGGGGGGGGGGGGGGGGGGGGGGAAAAAAAAAAATGAAGAAAAAGGGGGGGGGGGGGGGGGGGGGGGGGGGGGGGGGGGGGGGGGGGGGGGGGGGGGGGGGGGGGGGGGTGGGGGAAAAAAAAATCGAACTAAAATCGCAAGAAAAAAAAACCTTGGTTGATCTTTATTCGTGGCTAAAATGTTAAAAGGTTGTGTACTTTCGTGCTTAAAACAAACTCTTGTATCATTTAGTGAGGTTCTACAATTTATTTCGTGGCTAAGACGAAAGATTATAGAATTTTTCTTGCTTGCGTTTTGCTAAATGCTTAGTTGCGTTTTGGTTATAAAGGTTGCGTTTTGTGTATAAAGACAAGAAAGAGTACCACGTGAAAACGACTTGTGAAAGTGACCTTTGTACTTGTTGCGGCTTGCTCAAAGTTCATTGCGTTTTGCTTGAAAGACATTGCGTTTTGCTTGAAAGACATTGCGTTTTGCTCAAGACTGTTGCGGTTTGCCAAAGATCGTTGCGTTTTGGTCATTGCGTTTTGCTTATTGAAGATTGCGTTTTGGTCATTGCGTTTTGCTTATTGAAGATTGCGTTTTGGTAATTGCATTTTGCTTATTCAAGATTGCGTTTTGGTTACTGCGTTTTGGTCATTGCGTTTTGCTTATTGAAGATTACGTTTTGCTTATTGAAGATTACGTTTTGGTCATTGCGTTTTGCTTATTAAAGACTGTGTTTTGGTTACTGCGTTTTGGTCATTGCGTTTTGCTTATTGAAGACTGCGTTTTGCCACTGCGTTTTGCCTCATTGAAGACCATTTATATAGCAAATCTAAACGTTATGCTGCCCAAATCTCAACAAATCATTGCGTTTTGTTTCAAGAAGACTGTGTTTTTGATCGATCTGCCATCAGGTGTGGCATGTGACCGACCTATGGGCATAGACGGAAATTGGTAAAAAAGAATATTTATATTAAAAAAAATTAAAAACAAGAACAACAAACAAACACCACAATCAAGAATCGAGACTCATAAGAACACAAGCAACCATAACGATACACAACAAACAACAACACTTAATCCCAAAACCGATCCTGAAAGATTCACTTAAATGACAAAAAGGCTAAATTCGATTACGATGACCATTTTGACTCGGAGTTGATTTGGTATCCCTTATTTGAGATTGAAGTTGGATTTCACGAAGGCGTCAACTTATTTCATCATCGAGACTTTCTTCTATTTTCTATCGATTGATGACTTGCTTGAACGTATACAGTTATGATTAAGACTTGGATTAATCTACGTTGTCTAAGAAGTCAAGGGTGGATGGATAAGACTGGATAACTATCACTTAAAGGAGTTACATTGTAGTACTTCTTATACTTTCGATGTGGATAATTTCAAGAGGTGTTGTACTTCTTATACTTTTGATGTTGGGTATAAGGTACTTAGAGATTTTCTTCTGCACCGATTTCATTAGCGACAGTGGCAAGATTTAAGTAACAAATTAGGGGATTTTACTTCATTTTAAGTTTTATATAATCTGGTTTACTTCACCATGTGATTCACGACAATAGCCTACAGAATACTAGTTGGTAAGTTTAGTCCCAAAGTTTAAAGGTTGAGAGTATCACATTTCCTCACGGGTATTTTTGTGCTATTCCAAGACAAAGATACTTCACAAGTCTAAGCAGAAATCTTCAAAGTTCTTCCGATGACCATTCATTTACAAAGAACTTTGATTATACCAAGTGTTCTGATTCTTGCTTCTCTCTCTATGTTTTTTGAAGTCAGGAGGGTAATGAATTCTTTTGTATATCAAGATTTTGCTTATGACAAGAACTTCTCGATAATGAATACACGACAATGATGCTTCCGAGAGTTCGCAACCATCATGGGGAAAATGGTACACCGGTACTTAATATGACTTTTGATTTACCAAAGGTCAACTCCAGGGGTAAGTATGTTATACAACTTCACAAAGAATGGTTTGTAAAGTATTCTTCAAAACATAAAGAAAACAGATTATGATTTCTCGCATGGCACCCTGAACAATATTCACCCAACCCTATGACAAGATCAGCATGGTCGTTCGAGTGGTTATTGACTTCAAAAAATTCACTGTGCACTTTGATTGACAAGTAGAGATTGTCAAGCTACATCAATGTTTCAGAATCTGCTCAAGATAGGGATGTTGGTTTGGGGGGAAGCTAATTTAGAAACTTCGACAAAAAGGAGTCTATGAAGAAAGTTTTTCAAGACATGCTACATGAATTGGGGGGAAGTTAATCCAACTCATGCATACTACAATAGTTCTAGAACAAGTAAAGACAATGAATATCCAAGCTGGAATACAAGTTTCAAGACCATGAGAACTCACAAAACAACTTCAGTCGATTGGAGCGCTTTGGATAACTTTATTTTATTGTATTTTTATATGTTTGGAACATTGTAAGTAATTCCCGTATATGTCCACATATTGGGGAAATGGTTTAGCCTTAAAATATGGTGACAAACAACGAATTACATTTTTCAATAAATAGTGACACGTAGGACAATAATACAGATACAATAGTTATGTGTCACTAGGACTATAAATACCCCCTCCATACTTCCATGGAGGGTTAAGCTCACTTTGTAATAGTGTAAGGTGTTGTGTTCTCTCTCGAAACACACAACCTCTTCCCATACCTTATTTTCTCTCTAATAAATCATGGCTCAATTTATCTTCACTTACCTTGCCTCCGGAACTATGTGTTCTAAGGTGAATCTAATGTTAAACATTGCCACTACGGCAACAGCTATGATGCAAGCATGATAGGGTAACATCAATAAGACCCAATCCAAGGCAACGACCTAATAAAACCAAGTTTCCCTAGTAACTATTCAGGTGGTGGTCTCAGCGCTAAGAAACCATAGGGATACAATTTGCTCAGACTATGACTGAGAATGTATCTTAAATTTCTAAGGACCACTGCTCGTAATAGGTTAACACACATCGGAAGTGATGAGGATAGTATTGAAACTCAGGAATTGATGGAAATTATTTACTAAATTAGCAAAATAATGGTTATGATCTAGAGAAACTAGGATCACTCAGCTCAAGAGATTACAAGTTTGAAAAGGAGGGTCAAGAGACTAGAGAAGAAAGGAGGGTCAAGAACTCATAGGATTAAAAGATTATACAAGGTTGGTTTATCTAGAAGAGTAGAATCCTCTGATGAAGAAGGTTTGGGTGAGGAGGATGCATCCAAATAGGGGAGGATAACTGATATCGATGTTATGCAGAATTAATTTGGTTAGTACTTTAATTTGATACTGAACAATATAATTTGGAGTGCATGACTTAAATTGGTGATGAGGTGGTTGTTGAATGTAAAGTTGCTGTTAAAGCTGTCAGTACAATTCCAGTTAGTGCTGCTACAACTATAACTAATGATGAGATTACTTTGGCTAAAGCACTTGCTGAACTGAAAAGTGCTAAACTATTAACAACAACTGTTGCTACAATAATTACAGCTGCTAGCACAAGACCCAAGGCTAAATGTATTTTGATATAATGAACAGATCAAGCACCACACAACATTTCTTCACAACAACCATCACAACCTCAATGTTTCAGACAATGTGTAAAGGCCAAAACGGTTGAACTAAAACCTGTGAAGAAATTGTCAAAGAAAGATCAATCGATGCTTGATGAAGAACTTGCCTTCAAGCTACAAGCTGAAAAAGAAGAAGAAGAAGAAGAAGAAGAAGAAGAAGAAGAAGAAGAAGAAGAAAGGCTTGCTAGAGAAAAATCTCAACAAATTGAAGAAGTAAACATAGCTTGGGATGATGTTCAGGCTAGAGTTGAAGCTGATTATCAGTTGGCTCAAAGATTACAAGCTCAAGAACAAAATAATTGACGATGAAAGAAAAGGCAAATTAATTGTACAATTCTTAGAGCAAATAAAGAAGCACATTGCAGCAATAAGCAAAAGAAAAGAGAAAAAACACCAACTAAAGCACAAAAGAACTACAATGTCAACTTATTTGAAAAAGATAGCTGGATTACAAGCATAAAGATTGAAGAAACAAAAGCTTTGATGATATTCAGAAGTTATTTAACAAAGCTATGAAAGGGTAAACACATTTGTAGATTATAGGATACAAAAATTGGTGGAAGGAGGTGAAGTAAGAGCAGAAGGAATAGAGACAAATAGAATAGAGCATGTTCAAAGAGCGTAGAATGACTAGAACAAGAAAAATCATAGAAGTAAAGGTGAAGAGGATAAAGAAACAGAAGACCACAAAATCTAAAGAAATCATCCAGATGAAATATAGGGTATCAATATTAAAGTATGTACCTTTAGCACTAACCTCCCCCTATTTATTGACTGGAAGATCCACAAAGAAGGAAAAAAAGCAATTATAAAAAAATAAGAGCTTGATGAAAGTTCACAGATTGACAGAGAGTCTTTAGTAAAATGCTTAGAAGTTTTACCAGAGAAGACTTGGAAGACTTGTACAAATTGGTAAAAGCTAGATATGGATCATCAAGACTAGTGGAAGACTTAGATTTGGTGTTGTGGAATGATTTGAAGACTATGTTTGAACCACATGTAGAAGATTAAATCTAGAAATTGCAACAAAGATACAAAGTCTTAAGCTAGAAGCTATTTGACTCATGTGGAGTACATTGCTTGACTTTGCAATCAGGAATGATTTACATGTTGGTAGAGAAGAGATATCCCCTGACACCTGCTACAATTACAAATATGCTTAACAAGAAGCTTCAAGTTGATTATTTTAGTAAAATAGCATATCAGCTTCTTAAACTTCTCACAAAACACTCAAAATCAATAAAAGTGTTTGGGACATCCTCCTGGTAATATAAGCTTCAATAAGAAACTTGAGATTTTGAAGAAGAATATCAAGTTTAGGAGAGGATTATTAGGATTAAAAAACTTCATGATGATCTTAGAGTTACTGCTGCTAAGGTTTGTGTTACTGCTGCTAAGCTAAAGTTAGTGTTGCTCATTAACTTTAATGAAAAATATGCTAAGTAGTTAGTACTGCTAGTTCATAGTTACTATTGCTAGTTACTGCTGCTAGTATATGTTAGTACTGCTAGAGTAAAGTTAGTACTGCTGGTGAAGATTGAAGAAAATATTCTAAGTAGTTAATGTTGCTTGTACACAGTTAATGCTGGTGGTGTATAAGTTAATAGTGCTGGTATTCAGAGTTAATGCTGCTGGTACAAAGTTATAACTACTCAAAGATTAAGACTGTTGAAAGAGTTTCTACTGTCAGAGAATGGATAAAGACAGGAGAAAAGATACAGATTGATTGGAGATCAAGATTACTTACGTGATAAGTATGAGTTATTTATAGAATAGATCATAGTAAATATTCTATGTTTTAGGAATATATTATAAATCGACTAGGACTCCTTTGTGTATAAAAGGAGGTCCTAGGGCATAGAGTTTGCTAGCTAAAATATTCTGTTTTTATGATATCATTATAGCTTTAAGGTTTGTAACCCTAATAATTGTTATAAAAAAAAAAGTATTCGATTATTATTTTGAGACTTTTTGTTGTTATCTGATTGTATCATTAAGAATTACTGTTCTATTGCATATTCTTCTTATTGATCAAAGATTAGATTCCGGATAGTCTTTGATATATTTTACAAAGTTTCTACCATAGTTATGTAGGATTTATCTTGCATAACTAAACCTTACACATCTAAGGAATCACATATCTATTATTAATAGGGATCCAACACCATCTACTTTTGGTTTGTTTATCTCGATTTCTTAATTTATTGTTAAATTGCTTGTTTATGTTTATCATCATATTTGTTTACGTGCTTAAGTATGCGACCTATCATTCAACTAGGTCTAGTTCTACATATTTAATGCGCTGTAACTTCGATGTTGTTTGGGTGTAGACTAAGAATCCAGTATAACTCTCCATATTGCAATTTATATATCTAGGATTGTAGGATCACAAATATTGACCTATCTTTACCTTTTGATTGTCAGCTTAGTTGAGCCATAAGGTGACCTTGGTACCAACGAGTATATTCTAATCAATTGGTAAAGAATCGAACATTGGACTACTAGTATATAAAGAGCTGTTAAGCAGTAAGTGGGTAAAGTATCTATGAGCTAGGATTTAACAAGATCACCATTGCCTTTAATCCTTAAGATAGAATATAATCAACAAATAAGGATGCTTTTATGCGGATGCGTTTTTAATTGTGATAGAATTCGTAAGTGTTTATGACTTAGGAAGAAGTAGACCCAAAGCCTTAAGAATGATATTCAGTCCTCAAATAAGTAATCATTGCACTAATAAACAGAACCAATATTCTGATTGGAAAAATAAGGCTAAATCCAAGTTTTCTATATTTGGCTAGACCGCCTTTATCTTCTGCAATTTGCTTGTGTTAGATTAAAGTGTCTTGAAATAGTTTTAGTCACCACAAAACTCTGTGCCAGTGCTCACATACTAAAAATCCCCTTTTCCATTAGATTTATATTAACATAGGTTTAACGTAATTATACTACGTTAGAATAGAAAAACCAAAGTATTAATAAATTGAAAGATTTAACTTCGCTCCAAGTGTTCAATACCCTACTTACCATGAAACTCCTACCGTCCGAGTACACTACCCATTAAAGTGTTGTTTTTGGTTAAGTCGTCAAAATATAAATTTAAAACTTGAATCATAATTTAACAACCAAACAAGGACACAATTAATTGAGACGCCTACTCAGATTTTGATTATGTGACCTAGGATCCGGAAAGGGTACGAGCCTACCCCGTTTGTAAACATGTTGATTATATATGTGCATGCTTGCATAGGGTCATGATAGTTCATTATTGTCCAGCCTAGTTTTGTAAATCATAGTGAAAACAAGTATAATTGTGTGTCTAAAACCTATGACTCTCACCAACATATTTGTTGACGTTTTAAGCATCATTTTCAGGTGAGCATCTTGAGGAAAGTGAAGTTAGGAAGCTTGGATAGAAAGACCATAGGAATTGCATTATGAAGTCTTCTTTTCTGGAGTCTTCAATCTTAGTTTCGTACTTCGGTTGTTTTGTTTTATGATGACATTTATTTTGGATTTTATTTTCAAATATCTGTATTTTGTGTATGCGATTAACCTTAATATAAGACATTCTCTATTGATGACATCAATGTGTTATGATGATGCGCCTATCTTGTTACGCCTTGCGTTTCTGCCTTGGCGAGTATGACGGGATTGGAACAGAGGCCATTGGTTATAGAGAAGTAGGTGGTTTGACCTAGAATATAACCTAAGAGTCCTTCATATAGCTGCATAATAGGATGTATATGTTTAGCTATCTAGGCATTTTGTTTTCTTGTTTTACTAAGAGTTTTATCTCAACCTTCGAGCTACTTGATACCAGAAGCGTCAAGAGCTAGGAATCCAATTGTGAGAGGATCCTCTTGATTAAACCAAAGAGGAAGCGTAGTTAAAGATCGGGGAGGAGGCCGACTCAGATCTCTTGTCAGATGCTCATAGCAGGCCTAGACCTGCAGAGTCGGGTAACTTTTGCGAAAGCAAAGTCAAACCCAAGCGAGGCCCAACATAAGTTTATCCTGTAAATTACCTTGACACATTGCTATCGATGATTTCTTTTGGATATTAGGTATTTTTTGGGGCTTTGAGACCTTCATTTTCTTTATGTCGTTTTTGATTTATCTTTATATAAATAAATATTGCTTTGATTGAGCATCGTTTCTGTGTTATATTAGAGTGGTTTAAGATGTGTAATGTGGTATATGTGCATATATGTATGTTATCATTGAGAGTGTACTTTTGGAAGCAGGTACACGTATGAAAGGATGCACTTATAATTATGGGTGGCCAACATAATTATAAAGGCATCACACACGTAGAATTGTGACCATGATTGCATTGATTGGTTGTTTTGCTTAATTAGGTAGGTAGTCTATATGATGTTATGTCTTATAGAATACAAGTAATTATAACACAATAAACAATATAGACATCTAGAAGGAGAGAAAAGTGGATCGGATGGATGTTGCTAGGTGAGGAGAAAGTAAACCAAAGAAAGAAAGATTTAGATTCAGTGTTGTGACAAATAAACCAACCAACACCCTCTCCATGTATGAAGAGGGTATTTAAAACAATATTCCTTGTAAACCAGCCCTGTGCATAGAAGTTATGGCTTTCATGTGTCTTTGGCCCGGTTAGCTTTCTATCTTAACCATTTGATTTACTAAGAGCTACGACTAACTATATTGGAAGTGACCGATACTTTTTGTTATTCTAATAATCTCCCCCTAAGGAGGTCCTCCAAAATACAAAACTTAAACCTAGCATACAATTCTCTGACTATAGTTTGAGCTTGGTAGTCTTTACATCAATCTTTAACTTGAGAATTTGATGTAGTATCTTTGAACTTTAGCTTTGGCATAGAAACTTTTGACTTTGATAACTATAAATGATGTCACTTATGAACTCACTTCAGATCTATCAACCCCAAATTCTCTTATCATCATCATGTGATCTTGTAACTTTTGGACCAACATGCTCATACTATTCTTGATGTTAAAAGCGTGTGTAACCATCTTTCTTGATATTCTTTAACTTTAACACTTCGTCACTTATGGAGGGACGGTATTATCTAACTAATATTCATCAAAGGTCTTTCAGAACACATGTACTGTATCATAGTAGCAATAGAAGAGTTTCTCTTTGCAAACATAATTTTAATCATTCATTGTATAGTCGTTTTATTAATATGTTGGGTCAGAGAATGAGACCATTAGGTAATGCTTCTGACTTGACAACGGTAATAACTCTACCACCCGCAAATAAATCTGGCATAAATGGGATTATTTAAATAAACAAACATATATTGATGAAAGTGGCTTTGTCACTTTGTCAAAAATCCTACGGTTGTAACAGACCACGGTTCCTTATAACAAATTTATCACTAGACAAAATCTACACTTCGTCTGTGTGTATTCAGGTATAATTTCTTGAAGAGATTTCTTCTTTGATAGGGTTTCGTCAACTGCAATACCGTTCTCATTACCAGCGTGTCTCAAAGCAGGGTACAACACGTTAATGATAAACTTGCGTGTATCTAGTGTATGTATGCAAATATCTTTCTTCACATCTTGAAGACACGTGAGCCAGATAATGTAATTTTTACAGTGGTGATAAGCTATTCGCACTATTCACAGAGGCATACCAACATGTGTAAGGCTTCCCACTATGAACATTAAGATGAAAATTGACTTAGAAAAATCTAGCTCCGGATATTATTCATGTCGAAATAGTCCCAAATCAATGCGGATTATTTGTATGACACACCACAGTTTAATCTTTTTCATAATTTCATTTAGTCAATTCCTTAACCTTGACAAACGATAACCAGTATTACAAGCTTGATCCGCATAGGATCTTATAAATTTCCATAACCAAGATCTTGTTTGATGTGGCTCGAGATGGATTTCCATCTTCATTGGGAATAACATTAATTAGCACTCGGTATGTTCTGGCAACATCATAAGTATAATGCGTACGCGACTCTTAATATATATTTGCTTGTATTTTCACATTGTGTAGTAATTAGCAAGTAGTAATATTTGTATAAGATGTCCTAATGAATTTATAGGATATCTCTTTGATGGCTCTATACTCAATAAGTGCACTTTGGTTTTAGTGAATCGCGAGGCTGAAGCAGACTGCCACCTTTCATTACCAACTAACTCGGAGTGAGAAATGTTGATAGATAATATGTGTAAATCATTTCTGTGAAGAAAATGAAATAGGAAATCTTTTTGAGAGGATTCTAATGCTAGGAAGGTTTTATGCCATTGCAATCATCTGGGTCCATGATGTTTAGGTCCTTCAATGTCATAGCAATCAGTCATTTGATGAGTGGTTTGTAATTCATTACAGAGGTATAACGAGAGTTCTTCTTTCACGTTTCACCAATTATCTAACCTAACTTTTTCGTATTTTAAATTCTTAACCCCTTCAGTACTTACCTGAGACCTTCATAAATAGTACCTTGTTTGGTATTATGTCTAGTATACTAAACAATACCCTAGGGACGGGTGCAGTCCCGGCACTTTTTCCGCCTTATTCTCACTTTTTTAATTCCCTTTTTTTCATACCTACGGGACTACGACCTATCTAGGAAATATCCATGGGTAGGGAGGGAGAGCTCGCGAAGCGAGTGGACACACACACACACACTACAAACACACAACACAAGAAGATGGAATACCTTAGACTTTAACCACCTTTATGAACTCCAAATACGAGGGTTAAAAATACACACACAGTCTTTGGGGAATTTGATAACGATCCCAAATAACCATATAAATACCTTTAGAAATGCGGAGGGAAATTAAATGGAATAACGCAATTATGTTTTTGTGGGATAAAATTTCACGGTTGTTATATAAATATTATTTCAAGACTATAAGTGGAAGAAAGGACTTAACGTGCAAGAAAATTGGTTACTTACAACTAACAATCATTAAAAGAACGATCTAGAAAAGGGACTGTAGTTATTAAAGGCATAAGTGCGCTGGTTTTATTACCAAGTGCGGCGCACTTGTCAGCGTGTTTAATGCAAGGCATTTATTAGGGATGTGCGGCGCACTTTTATCCAAGTGCGGTACATTTTATGTGTAAGTTCTTAGGAAGATTTGAAGGGTAAAACCTTCATCTTTATCTTTTTCGAGTAAAAGAGCAAGTGAAGTTCCGTTATTTCAGAAGTTGGAGGTGCTAGACATCAGTTATATCTTTGTTCTAAGAGTACATTGTTAGATTAGATATTTGTTCTTGAAATTTAGTAAAGAAACATGTTTCCATCTTTTTATAAAATGAATTTTGGATCTATATTACTTGTTAAATGTATTGTTATTATGATAGTTGAGTAGTTTAACATGTTTGGTTAGGAAGTAAATAAATATTATGGATCAAACTTGATTCTTTGAATGAATTTTTGATGTGAATAATATGAGCTTGATGTTCTTGAACTTGGATTCTTTAATCTTTGTTTGATCTCCATTCATTCCGGATATAGGTCGAAAGACTCCGGACTAAATGGTTGATTTCCAAGTTGTTTGTCTATGGCAACTAGACCTTAGCCTTGTGAGGATTGGCTAAGGAAACGAACATTAACCCAAGTACAAGAAGGTTTAACGCTAAACCACATGTCTAACGAACTTGGTTTAGCAAGCTTATATTACTTAACATCAAACACGGATCAAACTTAAGGCATTTTCATGATTAAAGATAAAGGCCGAAAGGGTTTTTCGTTATGAATAATAGACAATCTTTTTAAGCAACTAAACATTCTTAAATCGATTATACCTACATCCGTGAATCATTCATCCACTTAAGTTTATCTATTATATTTCTTGTTCCATTAACCAAACATGCCTTTTAATTGAATTAGACCGTTATCTTTAGACCCGTGACAATCTACAAGATAATCTTTTTTTCGTAATATTACCGACTTTATCTTAGAATTGCCAATCTCCTGTGGAACGACCTGACTTACCTACAATACTATATTACAAACGAGGGTTATACTTTACCCGTGTGTTTCCATATAATTGTTCGGTATTTTCAGTCTTATAAATTTAAAGCTTTTGAAACACATCAGCATACAATGGTTCGAGTAAACAGTTAACCATGTTAAAAGTTTAAACTTATTTATTACCACATTTAATAGTGAGACTCTTTGCTATTATTAGAAAGTGCAAGTACACTTGATCTGCTAATACGATAGACGTAACATTGAAATATAATTCTATACAAATGATATAGTACAAAGACCATAACTATCAACAGTAGTTTGATTTTGATATAACTTTCTATATATATGAGGTACCTCAGGCAATCACACATGCCGTATGTGTGCAACTGCTCGGGTTTCCAGAATTTTGAGTGGATAACAATGTTTGAAGTGTTGAGCTATCTTGGGTTCATGTCGTTCTCCCAAAGTTATTACCTAATTGCATATGTAACCATTTTATTCGAGTCGAAAAAAAAATGAGGCGGGATTCAAGTAATCCTGGAAGTGGCCCATGTGGTATGGCGACATAGAAAGTTGGCAAATTTGAGCCGGTTCGGAGAACCCGTGGATGTTGGTGAATGGTAAATTCGATGTCTTAAAAACAACGGATCAATTATGGCTGGAACCGAGTCATTCAACCTTAGTTTCGAGATGACCACTATTAGTAGAATGTTACGTACAAATCAATATTCATCGGTGCAGGGTGGTTGCATATATTTTGATGGTGTGCTTGACGTGTTATGATGTAGTAACCATTTTGATATGGAAAAAGATCCTCTAATGTTCATAATGAACATGATAAGTCATGTTGAGATTATTATGAGTAGAAACTTGATATAAAATAATGTAAATTTCTCACCATGATGACTCACTTTTTCTTTCTCACTCACAAGAATCTTAACATGACCCATCATGTTTATTTTGAACATTAGAAGATCCTTTTCCTTTTGATATATGTAAATACCGTTGATTTCGTATTCCCAAATGTATGATTAAGTCCAAATTAGATGATTATTAATTCTGTTGTGAAAACTGTATATAGTAGTTTTTATTTTATTGTATCTTTAATTGCTAATATAACCTTCATTATTACATGTTGACCTATAATGATGTACCATCTGCTTGGAACAATCCGGATTTATGATAATATTAATATTACGAAGCAAACTTTAATCGATTCCCGTAACACTCCAGGTGCGCCTGCCTCCACCGCTGGCACCAACGCATGTTATTGATGTTTTAGTTATGTATATAAACAAGGAAGCGTTAGGAACAAAATCAAGTGTACGCATATATGTAACGTCGATGAGTTTCATGTATTATTATGTGTCATTTTGTATGCCCGTCTATAATTAAACAACAATATCATACATAATTTGTTCACGATACACGATTGATCAACTGCAGTTGGAGAGGATCTTGACTAAATATCGACAAATTTGCACAAATTTTAGTCATGAGGTGATCTCAAAATATTCATGTAAAACTCGAAGGTTGTGATGGATTCATCCGATTAAAACTAATTTTCAAACAACCTTAGACGTCAACACATTACGCACACAACTACTGCACACAACCCGTGTGCAACGCACGGGTCTGAATGCCTCATATATTAGTATAAGGAACGACTAGAACACTTATAAAACTTTGTCTCGTAGTGTTACTTTTGTAAAAAAAACACAATTTTTCTATAAATGCACCTGATATCAAAAATTTATGCATATAATCTTTTTTGACTTTTCGTAAATTCACCTGATAACTTTGTGTTTGGACTTTTGGTTCCGTTC
>BQNB010123210.1:0-20139 GCA_026074375.1 Tanacetum coccineum
TAGAGTCATCTCTTGCACCGTTAGTCTTTTTGACTAACGATCGTTTGTAATTAACTCAAAAATATGTTTTCTTTTTCTTTTATAATTATTTTTTAAATTTTCTTATACACGTTAGTCCTTTATCCATTTTTATATAATTTTTTTCTAATTATCTTTTTCTTTTCTAAAAAATATGTTTTTTGTCTTGCACCGTTAGTCCTTTATCCGTATTTATATATATATTTCTATGCATTTTTATACACGTATGATAATTAAATAATAAAAAAATTTAAAAAATAAGTAGAAAAGAAAAAGAAAACATACTTTTGAGTTAATTAAAAACGGTCGTTAGTCAAAAGGACTAACGGTGCAAGAGATGACTCTAAAATGTATGATAATGAATCAGAATTTAAAAGTTGGATGGGTATTGTGGTACTTTTTTGAGTTCGTGCCTGATAATGGCTCAAATGGGAAAGTACGTTGCTATTAAATGTCATTAACCCTTAAATGATTTATATGTAGTTATTAAGATAAGGTGTCTAAACAACTAGTAGTTCGTATATGTTAGCCTCAATTTTATTGAGTCAATAAAGGAAGCTCGTTCCCGTGTTTTAAAAGTGACGCGCGGGATATATAACTAGGACCCGGGCTCGGGTTTTGCTTGGGATTAAACCCAAAACATATACAATATTAGTTTAACTATCGAGCCCGATTCCCGATAATATTCTATTACAACATTAACTAATTAATTGACCGAGACTTAAATACATAATGAACGAACTTCATGTTCGACTCAATATTTTGAGGCTAACAGAGACTTTACCCACTTACTGCTTAATGGCAATTTATATACTAGTACTTCATTGGCCAAGTATTTACCAATTGATTAAGAATGTACTCGTTGATCCCAAAGGTCACATGCCGGTCTAACTAAGCTAACTAATCTAAAGGCAAAGATAGGTCATTAATTTTGATCATATTGGTCTAGATATATAAATCACTATATGGAGAGCCATCCCGGCATCTAGGTAACTTGGCCGGTATCACTAGACCTAGTTGAATGATAGGTTTAATATGGGGGAAGGATCGTCGGTACGCTGCCTATAAGAAGACTGGGTGTGATTACCCAGTCCCCTCAAAGGTCTAAGACCTTGGGACCCTTTTGATTGGTTTAGGGACCCCTGAGTATGAGTGAAGTTTAGTTCATACAGGGGTCTGACTTTCATGCACTAGATGTGTTTATCTTGGAAAATTCTAGAGTTTTCAGGGTCAACATTGGGCGTTCTCAACATAGCGTATCATTCCTTGGTGCAGACCCAAAGTGTACATAAAATTTGGGAATATAATTGTTGACTCTGAATAGCCCTAATCTTCACCACTCTCTCCTAGAGAAGTTTGAAAGTGGTTGCTTGTAGTGCCTCTTGTATTTAAATGATTGTTACCTTTTCGACATCAGCAGTCTTAGGCTTGTTTCTTATCTCCTATGTCAATTCAGAGGCATCTATACTATGGGTGGCATCAGCGATGGCCTCTGGATCTTTAGCAGGCTGAGTATAAGTGACTTGTGGAGATAGAGATGATTCCCTGATAGTTTTCAAAGTCTTTTGTTTGGAGGAAGCTAGGTTTTTCTTCTTCCTTGACTTTTTGTCAGTTTTTGCTTTGGACTGAGTGACTGGCTGCACATTGGTCCTGGACAAGGACTTATCAGCGAAGTCATCAGTATTCACTTCCCCAGAGGGAAGGATTAAAGACTTGTAAGCTTCTTTTGATTTTTTTTCACTTTTAGCATATGAGAAGTTAAAGGAACTTCAGATGCAGATGGTTTATATTCAATTGGTCATGAAACCCCAGCATACCTCATATACATTTGACAATATACATCAAAAGAACACTCCAAATCGGTGAGAAGTATCTCGTTCTTAGCAGAGACGAGTTGACAAGATCTGTGGATGAAAGAGAGGTGTATTTCTCGTCAACTAGTCTCAGAGTTGCTAATGCAGACCTCGTCGTCTCCTTTGGTGGTAAAGAAACATAATTCTCACTATACTTGAGACCAGTGATGGTAGAAAATCACCAAAGGTAAAAGAAAGCGGTTTGTCAAAATAGGAGAGGGCAAAGCTGATTGTACTTGATTCAGTATCTACTTTAACAGTATACCAAAATTCCCTAAGGTATTTTCAGTAAAATGTTGATGGTTGTTTGGTTAAAGCTGTAGATGCGCAGTAGTTTGACAAAAATTAGAGCATGGGTTGGTATAAAGGTTCTTTGTGTTCCAACAATGCGATTCCAAAAGCAATGATACCGTCCTCAAGCTCAAAATTAACGTTTAATGTAGGTGAGATTTGTTTTTGTTGTTGTTGTGATGAAGATTCAGAAGCCATTGTTGGTTAAAATAAAAGGTTTTAGCTTCTTTTGATGAAAAAGGATTTTGTGAGAGATGATGAAAGTGGTGTTTTTAGGGTTTTGATTTGAAGAAGTGATGTGTGTGTCTACAACGTGAATAGTTTATACCACAAAAGATTTTATATTTTGAAAAATAAAAAATGTTTGAGTTCCGCATTAAATACGTAGTGATAAACTGTCACAAAACGTGGGCCCTTTGCCCCTTCGTGCACTGTAAAATCCCTTTTTTTGAAAAAGTATGTAACATTTTTAGAGTAAATCCGAATTAAATATTGAGAATGTTTGTCTTTGAACTTAATAATTACATTAAAGTTTCCTTAAAACATTTTAATATTCAAGTCAGATGATCAATTAAAGCCTTTTTGATGAGGTGTCATTTTATACATTTTTTCGGGGTCATTTAACCTCCTAAATCGTGCAAATATGCCCAAATTATGTACTTAATCGTTCCTTTTTGTGT
This sequence comes from Tanacetum coccineum, assembly GCA_026074375.1. Lineage (NCBI taxonomy): Eukaryota > Viridiplantae > Streptophyta > Magnoliopsida > Asterales > Asteraceae > Tanacetum > Tanacetum coccineum. Next base: position 2,843 of record BQNB010123210.1, read on the forward strand.
TTGTAGCACTTGGATGGTTTTTGGAGGAAATACACATGACTTGGGCTCATTTGGAGAAGAAACGAACAAGATTACAACTCTACACCAAATCTCATGAAGAAAATGCATACAGTGGCTGGAGACGGCGTCACAATCTTATGTGATGGCGTCAGGACAAACAAAGGACGGCGTCAGAATTTTGATGACGGCGTCAGGATCCAACCAACTTAAAGAAGCCCTAGAAGATTCGGCGGGGCGACGACGTCAGGACTATAACACGACGCCGTCGCGCCCGTTTTCCTATATATATATACAAATTTGTTTTTAGGGTTTTAAGTGTGTAACTTTTGCGAACCGAACCCTATTATTAAAAGTTGATTATAGCAGTTGTTTGGGTCATTTTTACGGTGTCAAAACCCTTTTGTATCAACCTTAAACACATGTTTTAATCAAGCGAAGTCCTCTATCTTTTGTCATTCAACATGTTTATGTGTTGTTTGATTATTTATTGTTATTTGCTTCCTTTTAACATGCTAGCCTAGATCCATTAGTATTTACTTATGATTGCGTGAAACTTAGTTTGTAGATCCTTTTAATATTGTTTCTTGTGATAGATGTGCGCGTTAGGCTTTGGAAAACTAGCCATAAGATATTAAATTGGCATAGACATCTAGGGAAACATTAGTGTGTAGAAAGGATACCATTGGTAACAGTCTTCATACTACCTTACCCCTAATATGGTTGATCCCTCTTAAGTGTTTTAATGCATGTAATGTACTCTTAGGGGCCTTGTAATAGTCTTCATACTACCTTACATGTGCGTTGCCTTAACGGAATATTACAAAGACGGCGGATTCGTGTAGTATGTTCATGACCTAGGAAATACTTACACAGATCATCATAAGTGTGACAAAGCAATAGAATGAAGAGAAGCAAATTGAGGAGTAGTGCGTGATTAAGTAAATACGTTCGTTTCCCATGTAAGTTTTCACCAAAGTAATTTATAATTAGTTTAATTAGCTAAAACCAAAACCAACCTCTCAAAACCTGAATATTACTTGCTTTCTATAAAGATATAATATACCAAAAATAATATTATCTCAACCCCTTAGACCTCTGTTTTATTCTGTTTGAGCCTTCCCAACCTATTCCCCTAGAGAAGGATAACAACCCCTGAGTCTTGCATGTACTTCACTACAACGGTTAGGCACACTGCCTAGGGAGTTGTAAAACTCTTTGTGAGTCGCAACACCCACATTAAGTTTTTAGCGTCGCTACCGGGGAATAGTATAGGTTTCGAATTTTATTTAGCTTAGGTCTACTCACAAGATTCCTATCAAGTATGATTTTTCTTTTCTTTTTATTAGCTTTCTCGTAGTCTGTCTTTTCTTCGTTCTCTTTGTTCGTAAAAACCCTTTTGTTTATATCATAAATAAAGTTGTCATTTAAAATGTATAGTTATAGTTATTCTAATTTAGATAAATTAATATGGTTAGCTGCAACCTTGAAAAAAAGGTTCCTCTTTTGCACCAGATAGTGAGACCAATGAACCTCCTTTGAGATCTTATCAATTTTGGAAGAAAATTTTTTATAGGGAAAACCTTAGTGAATGTGACCAAATGCACCAAACTTGTAAGAAGAGCTCCTTATCAATGACCTATAAGTTGGATGACATGATAGAATTGCCTAAGTCACATCCTAAGGAAACATATAAAGAGGATTTAGATAGTGAGATGGTTATGGTTAAGATACCTAGGTGCATGCAATGGTTAGATACATATGATGAGCCTATAGGTGATCTAGATATTATGGAGGATGAGGCAGAAAATCCAAGCCCACTTAGTACCCCATAAGTCCTCCCACCATTTGAGGTATACACACCGTCCGTGACTTACCCGGAAGAAGTAGAAACGACTATAGGAACCCCTAGGGAGGATGAACATTTGGACCAAACAAAACTAGAGGACGTAGGCCTGGATACTTGTAATCATGACATTCCTCTTAGTTCTAAGGAAATTTCTAGTGTTGATGAACCAAAGCCTCAACTTTTACCTAATTTTCCACCCTTAGATGTAAATCTAGGAGACAAAAGAGGAACCGAACCACCCATCGACCCATATAGTTCGAGTAGTTTTAGGGTGAAGTTATTAAAACCCTTGACCATTCATACACCACCTTCACCTCATGTGGCATCTTTCAACCCTAAGGATGTGTATTGTTTTTATCACCCATGTTTAGATGACCCCAAGAAACATTACGGATTTAAACCTGGTTTATTAGGACATAGTGGATCCCTAGGTGTTGATTTTTCGAATTGGAGATTATAAAAGATGATTGGTAATTAGAATTCAAAGAAGTTTCTTTTCTTGAAGAATGACTCAATTTACCAGTTAGGCCAAAAGAAGTAGAGAAGGTTAGGATTGAAGATTCACACCATATAGAGCATATATTTCAACAAGTTTCCCAACATAAGGCTCTTTCTTACCACAATGGTGTGTACCGTTACTATCACCCACACTTGACCTTAAGTGTGGGGGAACCTTCCCCTTTATCTGTTAAATAAAGGTAGAGTTAGGCTCGTGACTCAAACAAAATAAGCGCTTCTCGAGAGGCAGCCCGAACGTATCTCATTTATTTGGTCTTTTATTTTATGCATTTTTAGGAGTGTCGTGTGTTTTATTCTTTATTATTTGTTTTTATGTGTTTGAATTATTATTTGATCATGCTTTGTTTTGTCTTTAACTTCGTATTAATTGCAATCAAAGGCATTTCATAAAAACTATTAAAGGAAAATCCAGTTTCTAAAGAACCATTTCAAACATATTGAATAAATTATTTAGATTAATTCGCGTCTTGTGTCAGTTTCGAGTCATATGATTGTGATAATTAATCTCAGGTTTATGTAGTATTTTCTACAGGAAATAACTAATAGCTTTGCGTGCAAAATCTTTTTCCAGAAAATGAAGAAGAATTTATTTACAGTGTGTGGAGACAGCACCAGGATTAATCCTGACGGCGTCACGTCTTGAGCACTTGTAAATTTCATATTTTCTTTAAATTTTTGAAAATTAATTTTGTATAATATCCAAAATTTGTATTTTTCTTAAAAACCTGCAGAAAACCACGATTACATTAACACATTCATCCTATCTTTGCATTCATAGAGTCTAAACCCTAAAAGTTTCATTGTATATATTATTATCTCACCGATTTTACGCCAGGTGTAGTTGTTTCTTGTCTTTGATTTATAGGTTATATTTGATGAGAAGAAGCCCAGGAGTTCTTAGGAACTCTTGGATGACGATTTAGCCAGTTATCACATGTTTCTTCTCCATTGTTGAGCAAACCAGGGGAGTACTAGTTTCTTTCGTCTTTTTCTTTTCCCTTTGTTCGTTTACGAGTACTTTTAAGAACAAAAATAAGCGTAAGGAGGAAATAAACCTTAGAAACTATTCCTTTAATTGTCATTTGCTTTGTCCTTAAAATGATGAGTAATATATAAAAACATAGCGTAGACGGTAATTTTGACCTAAATTTTAAAAAAATTATGACACACACCGACGAAAACTGAGTATTATTAGCGTCTCATGGATAGGAATTATATGACTAGCACAAAAACCCTCTAAAATTCCACTCAAAAAATGTAAGGTTCGCCTTTAGATCTTTAGGAATTCAGGTATCAATTTTTGATACCTAAGATAATTTTACCTTTAGCTTTCTCGAGTTAAGGAAAGAGCAATCATATATGTCGCGTTCATGGATGTGTTCGTGCATATGTGGTTTTGTCGTCTTTTCTGAAGCATTGGTATCAGTTAAAATTATATGAGAGTGTACCGGTAGTATATTAAATTCTAGAACTTGTTTTTGTGATGCATCTCGAGACCGCATAGTGAGAATTAGGATTTGGTAAATGATAAGAGGCACTAAGATAAACCCATGTTTTAAACTTGTATTTGTTATTATGATCACCTTGATCATATAAATATCCCACACCCTTGCCATGCACTCATTTTTAGTGCAGGATTCCCCTAGTACACCCCTCCGAGCCTATCCTTTTCACGGTTCTTGTAATTTTCTGGTGGACTCCGGATTATTAATGAAGAGCATTGTTTACACCCAATGTTACACCCAAATCGCCTTAGCCTTCCGTGTACGTACTCGCTTTTAGTACATTATTGTAAATACGGTTAATTATTGCAGGAGTACATAGTTTCTAAGTCGAGTCATTTACGAGTGTATACAGTTTTAGGATGATTGGGAATCATGGTAGTTTTTATCTTATGAAAAATTAGGGAAAAAGTAACCTATTATCCCCATTAGAGCTCAATACGCTCCATGTTTTGTTGATCCTTTCGATTCGGGTCTGTAATTAGTTGATTGTAATGAATTTGCAAAAACTCTAGTGTATGAGTGTGTTTATAAACCCCAAGTTATGTATTATTATCATTCAAAAAAAGAGAAAAATAGAAAAGAAAAAGAAAGAGTTGGATGTATAGTTTGTATGTTATAGTTCGTATATCTTAGTCCTAGAGTGGTCGAGTCTTGGCTTAGCAACGCTTGAGCATGTATTATTGTAGTTAATTAACTCGTCACCGCCCGTGTATATACCATTCGTTGCTGCTGCTGTTTAATCTACACCCGAACATCACAACCCTTTAAAAGACCTCTTTGATAGTAATCTCTAGTACTTGCGCCTAGCGGTGGAGGTTTGATACTTTACCAAGCCTATGGTAATTTATATGCTACGACAGGTAATGAGTGTTATTTTTCCGTTTCCTATACTGTTATAATTCATTATACACCTGAGAGAAAGAGAGAATCCAAACACTTATGTGAGGTGCTAGTATATAACTTTCGTGTTTTTAATTACGAAGTCTAGAAGGTTATGTCATAAAATATCTTTGAAAAGTAGGTAAAATGCCCCCGATATTGCTATTGTCTAGGTAGAAAAGCCCATTTGCTTGAGGACAAGCAAATCCCAAGTGTAGGGGTATTTTTATACACTTTTTGGGGGTTATTTAACCCCCGAAATCATGCAAATATGCCCAAATTATGTACTTAATCATTCATTTTTGTGTTTTTAGCACTTGGATGGATTTTGGAGGTAATACACATGACTTGGGCTCATTTGGAGAAGAAACGGACAAGATTACAATTCTACACCAAATCTCATGAAGAAAATGCATACAGTGGCTGGAAACGGCGTCACAATCTTATGTGACGGCGTCAGGACAAACAAAGGATAGCGTCAGAATTTTGACGATGGTGTCAGGATCCAACCGACTTAAAGAAGCCTTAGAAGATTCGGCGGGGCGACGGCGTCAGGATTATAACGCGACGCCGTCGCATCCGTTTTCCTATATATACAAATTTGTTTTTTGGGTTTTAAGTGTGTAACTTTTGGGAACCAAACCCTATTATTAAAAGTCGATTATAGCAGCTGTTTGGGTCGTTTTTAGGGTGTCAAAACCCTTTTGTATCAGCCTTAAACACATGTTTTAATCAAGTGAAGTCCTCTATCTTTTATCATTCAATATGTCTATGTGTTGTTTGATTATTTATTGTTCTTTGCTTCCTTTTAACATGCTAGGCTAGATCCATTAGTATTAACTTATGATTGCATGAAACTTAGTTTGTAGATCCTTTTACGATTGCTTCGTGTGATGGATGTGCGCGTTAGGCTTTAGAAAACTAGCCATAAGATATTAAATTGGCATAGACGTTTAGAGAAACGCGAGTGTGTAGAAAGGATACCATTGGTAACAGTCTTCATGCTACCTTACCCCTAATATGGTTGATCCCTCTTAAGTGTTTTAATGCATGTAAAGTACTCTTATGGGCCTTGTAATAGTCTTCATACTACCTTACATGTGTGTTGCCTTAACAGAATATTACATAGACGGCAGATTCATGTAATATGTTCATGACCTAGGAAATACTTACACAGATCATCACAAGTGTGACAAAGCAGTAGAATTAGGAGAAGCAAACTGAGGAGTAGTGCATGATTAAGTAAACACGTTCGTTTACCATATAAGTTTTCACCAAAGTAGTTTAGATTTATAATTAGTTTAATTAGCTAAAACCAAACCCAATTGAATTTTACTTGCTTTCCATAAAATTATAAAATACCAAAAATAATCTTCTCTCAACCCATTAGACCTCTATTTTATTATGTTCGAGCCTTCATAACCTATTCCCTTATAGAACGATAATAACCCCCGAGTCTTGCCTATACTACACTACAACGGTTAGGTACACTACCTAGGGAGTTGTAAAACTCTATGTGAGTCGCAACACCCACATCACTTTTTCTTATCGGGGACTTATTTTTCAATATTGAGCATACCTAACTCAACGATCAATCTAGTGAAGCTAGGCTCAGCTAGATGTTTTGTAAAAATGTCAGCTAGTTGCATATCAGTGGGTACAAAATGAAGCTTAATACCACCTTTTAAAATGTGGTCTTTGATGAAGTGATACATGATGTCAATATTTTTTGTCCTAAAATGTAACACTGGATTGTTTGAAATGGCAATGGCACTTGTATTATCACAAAATATATGCACCTTGTCATAGAGAACATCATAGTCAGCCAGCTGACTTTTGATCTAGAGGACTTGAGCACAGCAACCAGCAACAGCTACATATTTAGCTTCAGTTGATGACATTGCTACAGAGCTTTGCTTCTTTGCACTCTAACATACCAACTTTCCACCAAGTATTTGACAACCCCCTAAGGTACTCTTCCTGTCCAGGTTACATCTAGCGTAGTCTAAGTCTGAATATGCTTTCAGGTCAAAGCCTAGTCCTTTTGGATACTAGAGGCCTTAATTTGGAGTTCCTTTGAGATACTTGAAAATTCTTTTTACAGCTACAAGGTGGGATTCCTTGGGGTGAGCTTGGTACCTAGCACAGAGACATATGGAGAATTGGATATCAGGTCTGCTAGCTGTAAGATACATCAGTGACCCTATCATGCCTCTAAACAAAGTCTCATTAACATAGACCCTTGATTCATCAGGGCCCAAATTATTTGGAGGAAGCATAGGGCATTTCACTGATGCACTATCAACTATATCATACTTTTTGAGTAAATCTTTAACATATTTTTCTTAACAAATAGAGATTCCTTTGAAATATTGTTTTATTTGAAAGCCTAAAAAATAGGTTAGTTTACCCATCATATTCATTTCATACTTTTTGGTCATTAACTTAGCAAATTGTTTACTAAGTTTAACACGGGTTGACCCAAAGATGATATCATCCACATATATTTGAACAATTATGACACCAATCTTAGTTTTATAAGTAAAAAAAGTGTTGTCAATGGTACCTCTGACAAACTTGTGCTAAAGGAGAAATTTAAAGAGTGTTTCATACCATGCTCTGGGAGCTTGTTTCAAACCATAAAGAGCTTTACCTAGCTTGCACACATGGTTAGGAAATTCACTACTCTCAAACCCAGGTGGTTGTTGAACATACACTTCTTTTGAGATCTTTCCATTAAGGAAAGCACTTTTCACATCCATTTGAAATACCACAAAACCCATGTAGACTGCATAAGCAAGAAATATCCCGATGGCTTCAAGTCTTGCAACAGGTGTAAAAGTTTCATCAAAATCAATCCCTTCCTGCTAATTGTACCCCTGAGCAACTAGCCTTGCTTTGTTCTTGACAACAACCCCATGTTCATCCATCTTATTCTTCTAGATCCGTTTGGTTCCAATAATGGATTTTCCATGAGGTATAGGAACCAGAGTACATACCTTGTTTCTTTCAAATTGATTCAGCTCTTCTTGCATTGCAATAATCCATCCTTCTTCTTCTAGAGCTTCAATCAGCTTCTTTGGTTCAATCTGAGAGAGAAAGTTAACATAGAGACATTCATGTGATAATGCAGCTTCAGAGTCTCTGATTCTGCTTCTAGTGGTGACCCCAGCCTGTGGTTCACCAAGAATGTTAACCAGTTCTATGTGATTTTCTCTAGACCATTTATCTCATGCAACAGGAGGATTGATGAATACTTCAGACGATGGTCATATGATTGTTGGTGAGGGTTCAACATTATTGACAGGTTCAATGATGGTAGATACTTGATCCTTAGTAATTTCAAGGTCTTCAACTAATTCAGAGTCATCATGTTTATTAAGAACAAGATGATCATCAGCTATTATGATTGTAGGGTGTTCATCAGGAGAGTTTAAGTTCTGAAGGATAGGTGTATCTAAGGGAGTGACATTATCAGGGATGGAGATGTTGTTTGTGGAAAGGGGATCATGTGATGGGACATAAGGAAAGTAATCATCATTGCCAAAGCATTAAGATACTTTATTTATTAGTACAAGGAATTCATCATCTGGGAAGGATCTGTTTTCATTAAAATTGATTTCATCACCCTCCGTGCTGAATTTAGAAATTGCTTCATCATCTTCACTGAATATAACATGATAGGTTTTTTCCATTTCTTGTCTTTTGATGTTGAATACCCTAAAGGCTTTGTCCACTGGAGAGTAGCAAAGAAAGAATCCATCATCAGCTTTTGCATTAAATTTTCCCAAGTGGTCTTTGTGATTGTGAATGTGCACAGGATAACCAAACATATAGAAGTAGATGATATCAGGAGATCTTCCTCTGAATACATCATAAGCTGTCTTCCCATATCTCTTGAAAATGATAGATCTGTTTTGGGTGAAACAAGCAGTGTTTATAGCCTATCCCCAAAATTGTTTAGGGAGATTTGCACTATTCAACATAGTCATGGCTGCTTCAATTACAATTATATTTCTTTTTTCAGCTACAACATTTTGTTCAAGGGTACAAGGAGATGAGAAATTCCTTTTTCATCACATAATTCTTCCAACTTGTAGTTTCTGAACTTTGTTCCATTATCATTTCTTAACTCCTTTATCCTTCATTGAGATTTTCCATCTTTTTGATAAAAGACATGATGCAATCAGCTGCATCGCTATTTTTCTTAAGGCAAAATACCTAGGTGTAACTTGAGTACTCATCTACTATAACCAGGGTATATTTTTTGTGGCCGATGGTTTGGGGTTTAACAGGTCCAAACAAATCCATATGAAGGATATGTAAGCACTTGCTGATGGAAAATAATCTCTTGGTTTTAAATAATGCTCTATTGTACTTCCCTTTCTCACACGCTAAACAAGTTTTATCTTTTAAGAAAGTGAGAGATGGAAGACCAGCTACAAGATTTTGTCTTGTAAGTTTGTTGATGTTTTTTGAAGTTGAGGTGGGATAATCTCTTATGCCAAAGCCAGTTAACACTATTGGATGCTTTGGCAAAGAAACAAGCATTACTTTCTTCATTGTGAGATGACATATCAATAACATAGACATCCCTTCTTCTGGGAGAAATAAGCACAACTTCATTGTTTTGGTTGAATATGGTCCCTGAGTCTTTGTAAACAAAACTTTAAAGTTAGCATCACATAACTGATTGATGCTGATCAAATTATGTTTTAGACCATTCACATATGAAGCCCTAGTGAAAGTGATTCCATTGCAGTTCACTAAGCCATATACTTATGTGTCACCTGAAAAAATCTCCAAATACCGCTTTTGGACCTGACTCCTTTGAATATCTATGTAAATATTGTTTAACCCATGTCATGTGTCTAAAACAACCACTATCTAGATACCATATAGACCTCTTTAAGGAATACTGCACAAACATTTTGAAACAAATTAGTTTCTTTTGTGAACCCACTTTTTAGTGGGTGTATTAGATCGCTAACTAGCAATCCTTGGTTTCCTTTTGTTTAAGGCATGTTTCTTAGTACAGTCAGCGGTTTCCTGAGCTATGTTACATCCAGGGTAGTACTCACACTCATCAGAGTGATGGTCATTGAAACCGCAGTACTTACAGTCAATGAAGGGCTTTAGAATCAAAGGTGCCTTTCTTGAGGAGGAACCCTGAGATGACTAAGCTTTCAGCTTAGATAGGGTTTTCCTAACATCAGCTTGTTCAGGATGTTCTTTGGTTAAATGGCCAGTGGATCCATATGTAGAGCACTTGGTTTTAATATAAGAGTCCTCTAGGAGGTGATTTCTAAACCCATAGTGTTTACAAGGTCCAAACCAGGCCTTTTGTTTGCCTTTGGCAGATTTAAAACTTCCTGATAGAGAGACAGATGGAGAGGTGTTTGAAGGAATTTTGATTTGCTCTTTAAGATCTTTTACCTCTTCCATCAGAGTAAGAAGTAGTTTCTCAGTGGATGAGTCAGCTATCTTGACATAAATGGGTTTAAGGGCAGATGGTGACATAGTTTGAGCCTTTTTCTTAGGAGCCTTGACCGCTAACTTTTTGTCATGGACCTTTATAGTCTCTTCAAAGACAGATGGGGTTAGAGTCAAGTCAGTAAGGGTTAATACATCAGCTGATGTACCAATGGGCTCAACCCCTGTAAGTTTTGGAAGAGGAGGCAGCGATTCAAGATTGCCACACTCATACTTAGAGTTATATGTGCTTTTAGGGACAGTCTCATATGGAGACTCAACGACCTTAGAAAACAATACTTCCTTTGAGGAAATAGTGTCATTTCTTTTTCCTCTTCCTCCTAAGACATGAACAATGTTACCAGGTACTTGCTAAGTGAGCAGTTGGTCAAGAGTGACTTTACTAGAGATCCACTTATCAATGACTTTCTTTAAGTCAGAGATTTCATCTCTCTGAGATTCATTTTCCATATTTAATCTGGCAATATCATCTTGGAGAGAACAGTTTAGGGCCTTGGTGTTTTTAAGGTCAGCCAGTTCAGACTTACATGAGGACAATTCTTGGTTAAGAGAGTTGAACTTGCTGAGCAAGTTTTTCCTCTGATCCTCCACATAATGGAGATCAACATGGGTATAGTCAAAAACATGTTTTCTTTCATCACCATCAGTCATAGAAAGAAGTCTTTGTACCTTTTTCATGGTGATTTCAACCCACTGACCTGATCTGGCATCATTCTTTCCAACAGATGGTTCTTTCTCAGCAATAACCATAAATGCTTTGACCTTAGTAACTCCTTTATCTTAAGAGGACAATGATTCCTCATCCTAGTCAAATGACTCAGCAACCAACCCCTTTTCACTTTTACCATTAGACAAACTATCAATCTTTCTGGTAAGGATATCTATCTCAGCTTTCAGACCCTTGTATTTCCCTTTGTAGTCTTTTTGATGATTATCAACATTTTGACTTTGTTGGGGTGTTGAGTTTATGTAAAACTTGAGCTTGTTATATGATTTGTTTGAGGAAGGATAGGAGGGAGTGGATGTTTTGGTTATAGGACATTCGTTCTGAAAGTGACCTAGTTTACCACAAGTAAAACAAGTTTCATTTGATTTGTCCATTGTTTTCTTTACAGATCTAACCCTTTCAGACCTCTTGTAAAATCTCTTCTGATTTGCAATAAGTGCTCTATCATGAAACTCAGTATTCAAATTAGCAAGAAATTCACTGCTACTCTTGGTATATTCTTCAACATCTGAGTCACTGTCCTAAAAATGTGTGTTAGAAATCAAAGCTTTTGAGCTGGAGTCCTGAATGGTAAATCTACTAGTCTATGACTCATAGATCTGATCAATCAGACATTCTTCATAGTTGTATTTGCCATAGAGAGGAGCCAAAGTATCATTTTTGATAGAGTTATTGGCCCTTTGAGTTTGATTCATACTTAGCCATTTTCTTGGCAAGCTGTTGACAAACGTGACATTAATCTCAACTTGTGAAATGGAAACACCATTATTTTCAAGGTCATTTAATAAGCACTTCAGCCTTATGAATGTTCCATTTACTTTTTCACCCTCGAGTGCTTTAAAAGCATTGAATTTGAGTCTTAAGGCAACAATCTTAGTGTCTCTAGTGTCAGATGGTCCCTCATGTGGTAAGACTAGGTCAGTCTACATAGCTTTAACAGTGACACACTTGATGACAGATTTCATGATATCATTTGGTAGACAAGAGACAATTATACTTTTTAATCTCTTATCTTGATTAGCCAGTTTTCTATCCTCGGGTGACCATTGTTTTTTAGGTTTGGTCAGTTGATTTGTAAAGGTGGACAAAGGTGACATAGGCACAAAAGGTATATTTTCCAAAATCTCAATGAGACAAGGTTCAAGTCTATCTAAATAGACTAAGAACCTATCTTTCCAACTGGAAAAATCTTCTACATCAAATGCAGGAACATTTTTGACTACTCTTAAATCAAGAAGTTGGGGGAGATCCTCATTAACAACATTCTGAGCTACATTGGTTGTAGTCGTGTTGTTAGTGATGTCAACTGGAATAATGTCAGTTCGGTTAGGGCTTGTAGGGTTACTAGTACTTGTTCCTAAAGGTGGTGGGATAGGTGGTACATTTCCAGGCATGATTGGATCTTGATTTGTCTAAAACAAAGAATAATTTATAAAATGTTTAATAAATCAAACTACTCTGATACCAACTGAAAGTCCCAAATAACACGTCTATATGAAAGTATAATACTTATCAAGTAGTAAATAACACACGTAATAACTTTTCAATCGTGTAATGCTTTATTGATATAATCAAAGTATTACAATATGATATGGATCACATAAGTTGAATGACAATGTAAGATCACCCTTTGAATAAGTAAACTTGACAATGAATCAAGTTTACAAGCGAACTTGTAGAGTCCTGCTGATAGGATCAGCTGACTAAAGTGTAAGTTCGATAAAGGAGTAAATGACTATAATAAGTAATAACGACAACAATAAAAGCGATAACATTTACTCCTACAACATTCTCTATTTATAGTTATACGAGGTTGTATACTTAGTGGGGGCAGTTACGACGTGTCAAGAATCATGTGGCAAAAGTACAACTGCATTTAATGCACGCCTATTTTGGAAACATCCCTCCCATACTTTTGTGAACAGTTCTGCCAACTGTTCACAATCTTTTTCCAACTCGTACTTTAGTTCAGGTTTTAACTCATACACTACTTTGTCCCGCCATTATGCTTTATTGAGTTTTCCCGCCTAAACTTCACTTAGAGAAAATCTTAAGTTTAGTTTGTTCTTCTTTAAAAGGTAATAGGATCATCAAGGTATTGCCACCCTTGACTCTCCTTAAACCATCAGCGTATTCCTTGTTGGTATTCGGGTCTTGATAAATTCTTGAAGTACAACTACATTTAATGCACGTCCATTTTGGAAACATCCCGCCCATACTTTTGTGAACAGTTCTGCCAACTGTTCACAATCTTTCACCAACTCGTACTTTAGTTCAGGTTTTAACTCATACACTACTTTGTCCCGCCATTATGCTTTATTGAGTTTTCTCGCCTAAACTTCACTTAGAGAAAAGCTTAAGTTCAGTTTGTTCTTCTTTAAAAGGTAATAGGATCATCAAGGTATTGCCACCCTTGACTCTCCTTAAACCATCAGTGTATTCCTTGTTGGTATTCGGGTCTTGATAATCAAATATTGCCGGATAAATTCTTAAATCGTGTAAAAGTCTACTTTCCTGATACAATATTTCTACCCTATTGATTGCCTTGGGTTACAAGAAATTTGTATAGGGATAAGACAAGAATGAACCACTCAAATTCTAGGCAAAAGAAAAAGAGCAAAACATTGAATAATTTGTTGTATTTGTTGTTGATATGAATTTGTTCATATATTAGAAGACCAAAATATGTTTACATATATATAAACTAAATGGTGGTAGTAGTCTTGTAAGGAATATATGTGTCTCTTGGTTAAAAGACACACCCTTTGGTGAAAAATCAATACATCCTTTAAATGTTCCAGCAACAGTTTCGTAACAACCTAAAACTGTCGCTAACCGCTATCATTAAAGACATGTATATATGGACAATTTAGTGACACACGAATTCTGTCACTATGGCATACGAATTCTGTAACTAAACTTCCCTTGACTTACATTAACAACCTTTTCCATTTTTTGTACCCGAAATCAAGTTAATTAGTTTATATAAGTGTGCACTTCACACCTCCGAACTCGTATTATAACGTAACTTGAAATCCATTTGGTCTCGGGTAAATCACCATTACACAAAAATGACTGATGACACTAAAATCACCAACAATCCTCCCCCGTTTTAGTGTAATCCTTGATTTCCCAAATAATCAAAGCAAATCAAACTCATGCATAAATGAAAATGTCTTGTGATTAAATTTTCATCTTAGTATACTACACGTTCCAAATATTCGAGAATCGGGGTGTCGTAACGATTGAACCTGTAGGATCCCGTTAACACTTCACTTCATACAATCGATCACGAAATTGGAACTAGAAATGAGAAAGAATGAGTTGTTCTAGAGAGAGAAATGAGAGAGAAAAGAGAAAAGATATTTTTTAGATATTTTGAACAACTTTCAACAACTAACTTTTCCAAGTGGAAAAGTTTCTTATATACCCCGACACTTAAAAGTGACGCGCGGGATATTTAACTAGGACCCGGGCTCGGGTTTTGCTTGGGATTAAACCCAAAACATATACAATATTAGATTAACTATCGAGCCCGATTCCCGATACTTTCCTATTACAACGTTAACTAATTAAAGACCGAAGCTCCATCGTAGAGTGACCGAACTTTCTTGTTCGACTCAATAAATTGAGGCTAACAATCTCCCCCGAAGTGAGGTCTTGAACACGGGAACGAGCTTCCTTTTTTGACTCAATAAAATTGAGGCTAACAGAAGGGTCGAACTAAACCTAACTAAGATCTAAGAGGTTGAGAGAAGATTATTTTTGTATTTTTTTATTTTTATGAAAGCAATTAAAATTTAGGTTTTAAGATGTGGGTTTTGGTTTTTAAACTAATTAAACTAAACTAATTTTGGTGGAAACTTATATTGTAAATGAACATATTTACTTAATCATACACTACTACTTAGTTTGCTTCTCCTAATCCTATTGCTTTGTCATACTTGTGATGACCTGTGTAATTATTTCTTAGGTCATGAACAGATTACACGAATCCACCGCTATGTAATATTCCCTTAAGGCAATGAACAGGTAAGGTAGTATGAAGACTATTACAAGGCCCCTAAGAGTACATTACATGCATTAAAACACTTAAGAGGGATCAACCGTATTAGGGGTAAGGTAGTATGAATACTGTTACCGATGGTATCCTTTCGACACACTCACGTTTCCCTAGACGTCTATGCTAATGTAACATTTTATAGCTAGTTTTCTGAGGACAAAGATTTGACGAGTTAGTTTTTAGATTAATTGTTTAGTTGGTGAGAATGAAAGCTACAATGTTCATTTTCTGAAGCAAAACTAGCAGACCAAGATGAGAATAAGCATACCTTTCTCTGCCTTTTGGCTAAGATCAAGTGTAGTATTTGTTCTTATCGATTTAATATCTGATATTGAGAGCACCATTGGGCTCACCGATATTAATCATAGTTCGAACACATACATTTGTGAAACGAAATTACTAAGCGGGTAGGAAATTACGTAAAAAGTTGATTTAGTAAATTTTTTATTGCCGCGCGGGTAACCAACTATTATATCATTATTATTAATCAGCTTATCCTGCAAGGAGCATGTTGTTCTTGTAGCACTCTCATTCTCACATCGGAGCGTGTCAAACGCCAAAGGCAGAAATAAAGCATAATGTAACCTTCCTACTTTCACCAAAATCCACTATTCAAATATAGTTTCTTGGTTCGGTTTGGGTTGAACCATAATTCCATTTTTGGTTTTATTTGAAATTTCAATGATCCTATATGACACCAAACCAAATTGCTCTACTATGTTTAATTCATTATCAACTTTTGATGTGAAATAACCAAATCAGACCATCGAGCAATTTGACAGTTTTAGATTAATTGTTTAGTTGGTGAGAATGAAAGCTACAATGTTCATTTTCTGAAGCAAAACTAGCAGACCAAGATGAGAATAAGCATACCTTTCTCTGCCTTTTGGCTAAGATCAAGTGTAGTATTTGTTCTTATCGGTTTAATATCTGATATGTGAGCCATTGGCTCACTCGATATTAATCTTATTTTTTATGGCTCAATATTAATCTTATTTTTTATGGGGGAAGAATCCACCACAGTAGCTGACTCGATATTAATCTTATTTTTTATGGCTTGATATTAATCTTATTTTTTATGGGGGAAGAATCCACCACAGTAGCTTGCTGCTGGGGTTCTTCATGTGTCGCCTTGGTCTTACACTATTGCCACGGCTTGGCGCACCCATCCAATTCTAGTTTAAGCTTTTCTTGCAACTTATTGGATTTAGCTTCTTGCTTTGTTATCTGCTTTTCTTATCTCAACTTTATACGTGTCTTTTTGGGCTTGAAAACTTTTTCGATCCAAGACAATCACAATCTTTTTATCTCCCAGTCATCAGTTTACACAACTTCTATACGTTGTTTCTTTTATCAGACTTCATCTAACAATTGCTTCGTTTACCTGTTCAGCAATTTTACCTACTAACCTTGGTATATGCAGATTTGGTGATTCACTAATCTAGTTATATCATCACCGTAAGTCCTTATCCATCATAAACGAGGCAAAGTTAACCATCTTGTGTTGAATCGACACTTCAAAGAATAACACTATGATATACGTGTTGTTTTTGGCTTGAAAACTTTTGTGGGTTGGGAAATGTAGATTACGAAATATGTTAGTCAAATGGTTTTCCAAGACGAAGAAGGTTATAATGATTGGCATAGTTTGCATAGAATATATATTTGTAATTACAACTATTGGTACGGGTTCGATAATACAATGAAATGAAAATGCGTATGGATTTCTAAACACATTCCTTTGGGTGGGAGTGGTAGATACATTTTGTTGGGTTTCAATTACTACCCAACACTATCAAAACCCGCACACTGATCATTGTGGATGTTATGTCTTGTTATTCTTTTCAATCTCCCGGGAAAAGGTAAATTATTTTGGAAAATTTAAGTACCTGTAATATTGTGGTAATCTTTAATTTGAGGCTTGTAACAGCATATAGACAATATTTTAGAGTATGCAAAGATTTACTTTGACACATAAAATTAGACACAGCAGTCAATGCCAATCAATACAACTCTACACCTTGAAACATATGGGACAACACACTTAAATATGCAATTGAAAAATCTGTTAGACCTATATAGGATGGACAAAATATCACCACAAAGAAATCTTGAGGCGTTAACATTTTATGCAAATCATGAAACAACATTGGTTTTGGAAACGAACTGGCTAAACTAAGTCCATGAAAATGGATATTTTGATAAGTTGCATTGTTATCGATGATCCGAAATCACTACCCGGGCATGACTATTAGTGTGAATTCA
>BQNB010123211.1:0-16800 GCA_026074375.1 Tanacetum coccineum
GTTTATAAAAGAATTACAAATTTTAAATATTGCACATTCTATTTTTCAAAAATACTTGAAAATTTTTGAATCTTCACATTGCTGGAGACGCGACGCCGTCGGGTTTTAATCCCGACGCCGTCTCCAGGCACTGTGAAGATTTCTTCTTCGTTTTTAATGAGAAATTTCCTGCACGCAATTTTATTAGTTATTTCTGTAGAAAGCACTGCATAAAAACCTGGAATTAATCATTACAATCATATGACTCGAAACTGACGCGAATTAATCTAAACAATTTATTTTAATTATGTTTGAATTGGTTCTTGAAAACCGGATATATTCTCCTACCTTTGATTGTAAATAAGACGAAGTTACAAACAAACAAAGCATGATTACAAAATGATTCAAACATAAAAGAATAAATGAAAAGAATTAAAACACACGACACTCCTAATATGCGAGAAAAATAAACATTGGGTTGCCTCCCAAGAAGCGCTTGTTTTTGTTCGAGTCACGAGCCTGACTCTACCCTTATTTAACAATAAAGGGGAGGTTCCCCACACGTTAGCTTCAAGAGTGCGTATAGTAACGGTAAAACATACCTCGTTGTGAGAAGGGGTCACATGTTGAAAAAGTGGTTGGAATATATGCTCTAAATGGTGTGAATCTTTAATCCTAACCTTCCCTACTACTTTTAGCCTAACGGGTAAACTAAGTCTTTCTCTAATGAAATCATCTTCTATCATCTCTAATTTTGAAAAATCAACACCTAGGGATCCACCATGCCCTAATAAACCCGGTTTGAATCCATAATGTTTCTTGGGGTCGCCTAAACTTGGGTGATAGTATGCCATGTGGGGTGAAGGTGGTATCTGAATGGTTAATTGGTCTACTACTTTCAGCCTAAAACTATCCGGACTATGTGGTTTGATGGGTGGTCGAGGCCTCTTTTGTTTCCTACACTTACATCTAAGGGTGGATGATTAGGTAAGGGTTGTGGTTGAGGCTCCGGCTCATTAAAACTAGGAACTTCCATAGAACTAAGAGGAAGGTCATGATTACAAGTATTCAAGCCTATATCCTCTAGTTGTGGCTCCGGCTCATCAAAACTAGGAACCTCCATAGAACTTAAAGTCTTTTCTACTTCTTTCGGGTAAGTCACAGGCGTGTGTATACCTCAAATAATGGAAGGGACTTCCTAGGGTACTATTGAGGCTCGGACTTTTTTACTTATCCTTCAAACATGATTAGATCACCTATAGCCCATCATATGCATCTAACATGACAATGCACTTAGTATCATAAAACTCAGACCACTCGTCATTCCCAACCAAGTGAATCATTAAATTTGTTATTATTTGGTCAGACATAAGTGCTAGTTGCTTATTCATATTTATAGATATTGGGCGCAATCCTCAATGGTTCCCCATGCTTCTTCAGACTTAATCCCTTAAGGTTCCCGCCTGCCACATGGTTAATGTCTATTCGGGTAATACCTATCAATATGAGCAAAAAATATTTGAATTTGGGACATAGACTATGCAAATGAATGCAGGACTTTGGTTAAATTCCTTGGTAACACAAGTCCATGCATCATAGAGAGATTCATCTTAATGTTGTTGGAACATCAAGGTATATCTTTGGAATGGGAAGGTTGTGTTTTGTGGTGGGTTTTGAAAAGGTGAGGTAGGTGGTCTTTCATACATCATGATGGCGAACGAAAGAGTTACAAACAAAAGGCACAAAGAAAAATAGACTACAAGAAAGCTAATATACAGAAATAAAATCCCACTTAAAAGGATTTAAGCGAGTAGAACTAAGCTAAATAATGATCGAAACCTAACTATTCCCCGGCAGCGGCGCCAAAAACTTGATGCGGGTGTCGTTAAGACTTCTACACGAAGTTTTATAACTCCCTAGGCAGTGTACCTAATCGTTGTAGTGTAGTATAGGCAAGACTCAGGGGTTGTTATCGTTCTCTAGGAGAATAGTTTGGGAAGGCTCGAACACGGTCTAACAAAATTCTACAGGGTTGAGAGAAGATTCTTTTTGTGTTTTTATATTTCATAGAAATCAGATAAATTAATGGTTTGAGAGGTTGGTTTGATTAACTAATAATTAAAATAATTATAATCTATACTACTGGTGATAACTATATGATAATAAAAGGATGTATTTACCTAATCATAGCACTACTCCTCGGAATGCTTCTCCGTAGATCTGTTGCCATTGTCACATGCATGTGATGATATGTGTAAGTATTTCTTAGGTCATGAACGGATTACACGAACCCGCCGTCTATTTAATATTCCATTATGGCAATGCACAAGGTAGTATGAAGACTATTACAAGGCCCCTAAGTGTATATTAAATGCATGTGAAATAACTTAAGAGGGATCAACCATATTAGGGGTAAGGTAGTATTCAGACTATTACAATGTTAATTCTTTCTACAAGACTACTTGCTTTCGCCCTAGACGTCTATGCCATTTATATCTTATGGCAGAGGTTTTCCAGAGCCTAACACGCACATTCATCAACATAGAAGCTACTCAAAAGGATTCTACAACCCTAATTTCATGCAATCATAAGTAAAAACAGAAGGAGGGTTTAGCCTAGCATGTTTTCAAGTATGAAAGCAAGCATTAAATTAATCACACAACACATAGACATAATTGTCTGATTAAATGAAAGAAATTTTACTTGGAATAAACATGGATTAAAAGAGTTATACAATATGGATTTGAGGCCCTAAAAACGACCTAAAAACTATTGAACGATAGATTCTGTCTCCTTAAAATTATACAAAAAGTTAAACACTTACAAAACCCTAATTTTTGGTTTAATAGTAAATAGGGAAAATCGTTGCGACGACATCGCTTTGAAATCCTGACGCCGTCGCCACGTAGATGATTCTAGATCCTCTTTAAGTCGGCCACGTCCTGACGCCGTCACGAGATTCCTGACGCCGTCACCATATAGATCACAACGGCGTCGCTTTATGCCTTCGACTCCGTCTCTACGCATTGTATGCATAAATCTTCAAGAGATTTGGTGTAGGTCCGTAATCTTGTCCGTTTCTTATCCAAATGAGCCCAAGACACGTGTATTTCCTCCAAAAGCCATCCAAGTGCTAAAAACCTGAAAAACAAACGATTAAGCATGTAATTTGGGCATATTTGCATGATTTATGGGGTTAAATGACCCCGAAATGGTGTATAAAATGACACCTCATCAGACTGTAATGGAGATTCGTCAATTTTTAGGTATTACCGATTACTATCGAAGATTCATTGAAGGATTTTCCAAGATCGCCAAATCAATGACCAAGCTAACCCAGAAGAGGTTAAGTTTGATTGGGGTGACAAACAAAAAGCCGCGTTTTAGTTATTAAAGTAGAAACTGTGTAGTGCACCTATCTTGGCTTTACCTGGAGGAGCTGAGAACTTTATAGTTTATTGCGATGCTTCGCATAAAGGATTAGGTGTTGTGTTGATGCAAAATGAGAAGGTGATTGCTTATGCATCACGAGATAAGATAGAGATACAACAAATAAAAATATCCATGAGAAGAATTAAAAAATTAAACAAAGCACAACAAGACACACGAAACTCATGATTTGGATTAGAGCAACAGTGTTCACTCTAAAATTTGGAGGCATTATCTACACGGACCAAAGTGTACCGTGTTTCACATAAAATCATACAAACTTTGCCACACATCCTTCATCAGAAGGAGTTGAAACATGAAGACAAACCGACGTTGGTTGAAATTGCTCATGATTACGATATGCGAAATTCGTTATCACCCCGGGAAAGCGAATGTAATGAGTCTGAGCATTAAGCAGATAGAACAAATAAGCCATTACAGGTTCGAGCCTTAGTTATGACTATTAGTTTGGATCTTCCCAAACAAATTTTTTTAGTAAGCTCAGTCTGAGGCAGAGAAACCAAAAAACCCTCGAGCTGAAGAAATGAAGGTATGCTGGTTGAAACTTCAAGGGAATCAGAAAACCCCAGGAAAGAAAAGTTGGAACCGCGTGCTGACGGAACACTGTGTTTGAATAACAAAAGTTGGTTGCCATGCTATGGTGATCTAAGGACTCTGATTATGCATGAGTCCCACAAGTCAAAATATTCTGTTCATCTGGACCGGGTTCCGTACAATGTATTAAGAACGATGAAGAAATTTTACTGTGGCCCAACATAAAGCCGAACATTGCCAACCTATGTTATCAAGTGTATACGTGGCTTAAAGGTCAAAGTTGAATACCAAAAACCATCTGGTTTGTTGGTGCAACCGGAGATACCTCAGTGGAAGTGGGATAATATCACCATGGATTTTATCACCAAGCTCCCAAGGACGTCAATTGTGTGATGATAAACCATTTTTGCTGATTGTGAGACCCCTTATAAGTCTGCATACTTGTTACGATGAGGGAAAATGACTCTATGGAGAAATTGACAAGACTGTACATGAAAGAAGTAGTCACGAGACATGGAATACCAATCTTAATCATTTGTGACCGTGATGGTAGATTTACATCACAATTCTGGAGGACATTTCAAAAGGCTTTGGGTACTCATTTGGATATGAGTGCTGCTTACCATCCGCAGACCGATGGGCAAAGCGAAAGAACCATTCAGACACTAGAAGATATGTTACGCGCTTGCGTGATAGACTTTGGAAATGGTTGGGGATAGACTATAAAGAACTTACCGCTAATTTGAGTTTCATACAACAATTAGTTGATGCATACAAGCATTAAAGCAACACCATTTGAATCGCATATATGGTCTAAGTGTCGTTCAACCTGTTTATGCTGGGCCGAGGTCGGAGATACTCAACTTACCGGTCCAGAAATCATTCATGAGACAACCGAGAAAATCGTTCAAATCAAACAAAGAATTCAAGCCACTCATGATCGCCAGAAGAGTTATGCCGATGTGAGGCGTAAGCCTTTAGAATTTCAAGTTGGCGAAAAAAAACCCAAGGTCATATTAAGGTAGCACCTTGGAAAGGGGTTATCTGTTTTGGCAAACGGGGAAGTTAAACCCGAGGTATATTATACCTTTCAAAGTGTTAGAAAAAGTGGGAACCGTTGCTTACAGACTCGAACTTCCTTAACAATTAAGCAGGGTTCATAGCATGTAACATGTGTCGGGTGTGGGGTTGTAGTGGTGATGGTTTTGTGGAGTTGAATATTCATGTTGTATTTCGAGTGTGTAGGAGTGGCCAATTTAAAGAAGTGTTTATCCGACGAGCAGTTGGTAATTCTGTTGGATGAAATACACATTGATGATAAGCTTCACTTCGTTGAAGAACCAATGGAGATTATGGATCGTGAAGTCAAGCGGTTAAAGCAAAGTTGTATTTCGATCATCAAGGTCTAGGAGAGGTCCTGAGTTCACATGGGAACGTGAAGATCAATTTCGAAAGAAGTATCTGCATCTCTTCACAAAAACCGCACCCTCGACAAGTGCCGCATCTTGAGCCTTGCGGACAAGGCTCCTTTAACGGGGGAAGACTGTAACAATCTGTTATTTCAGGTCATTTTACGACTCAATACTTTCCATTATTTATTTTTAGGGTTTTACGCGTTTACTTTTAATTTTCATCGTTTAGTTAAATCGCGTAAACTAAAAATCAACATTCAACGTAAACGGACATCAAACAAATAAAAGTTTACGTCAAGCAAGTGTTATATAATTATTACGAGGATAATTTATAACTTTTCATATTTTATTTTTATCGGTTACGTAAAACGTTTACGTTTCGCAATAAAATACATTTAAGCATACACGAAAGCACCAATACCTATCTATACTCAAACAAATACCCACTATTATACCCAATACACAAAAATTAAATCATATTACACTTATATTAAGCCATAGGGCCGGTTCTACAAGTGATACCACACATAAATTAATCTTAAATCCCCACTAGCATCACTTCATACTAGTTAATAACCAACACAAGTACACCTTAAGCTCCATTTCTCTATAAATTGGCAAATCACCATGAATGTGGTCCTTATCTTGTTTTGGCCATCCCCCCCTCATAGGGAGGAGGATAGGTCTTATACTCTTTGTACCTTAAACCACCTCCTAGTTCATGGTATTTGCAAGATGGTTTTCTTAATTCTTGCATTATATATAGAGGGCATAAAGTAACTAGCACACACTTATCATTTTACAAAGAAATCAAACACAAAAACTCTCTTATTCACTCCATAAACTCACGGCTCAAATTATTAATCAAGAAACATTCATAGTTTTGATTTTTCAAAGATTACAAGTATACAAGGGTCATTAGTAGTAATATCTAAGGTGTAGCAAGGTGATTTGGAAGCTTGGGTATTGATTTAGCAAGGGTTTGATTCAAGAAAGAAATTAGGGTTTTCTTAATTAGGGTTTCAAATTAGGGTTACATTTTGGGGTTTGATTGTGTGTTCATCTCTTCATAACACTCTCCTAAAGGTCCCCATAAATCCTTAATTTCATCATCATTAAATTCATATTAATATAAAGTTTATAATTTTTAAACACCATGGTAAGGAATTATGTTTATAAGTTTATAAAATAAAATAAACATGTACATAATTCGAATACATATTTTTCTATGATAAAATAATACATAAAATGTGTTGGAATGCAAGAACATACTTTATATAAGTGTTGGTTAATTTATAGATTTAGTTTATAAACTAATTGTTGAAAGTTTAATTATAAAGTTTATACACAAATAATTATGAGGACATTGTATTTGGACAAGAATGATGGACATAAACTTGAGGACCCAAAATATGTAAGACTTGTGGTATTAATTAATTTAGAGGACGTGTACAAATTTAATCAAGTAATAATTTATAAAACTAGTTTATAAACTATACATATACATACGAACTGTTTTAATTATTCTGTGTAGATTCGAATTTTTATAAAATATAAACCCTACTGATTTAAATTTATGATGATTCCATGCATATAAAGAGCTTGAAAAACGAAGCTATAACGAAGAAGTTATGAATTTTACGAGATTACGATAATTAAATATATAAAAGTGTTTTTATAAAATTTATTTTATAAAAACTGTTACTGTTCGAATCTGATAAAAATATATAAATATTTTATGATGATAGATCATCTCAATAGGAAACCGTGCATATAAAGAACTTGAAAAACGGAGTTATAACGAAGGAGATACGATTTTCGTAAAATTACAAGTTATAAAAATAATTTTATAAATTGTTTGAATTTACTGTTTCGACACAGATTTTTATAAAATCTGTGAGTATTTTATTTGAATAGTTTATCTCGTCACGATTTCATACATATAAAGAACAAGCGAAACGGAGTTAAAATGAGTAAGTTATGAGTTTTTAAAGATTTCGGATAAATAGAAATTACAAAAACTAATTAATTTTTATAAATAATTTTTTGCATTATTATTAAAATACATCAAAGCTGATAACATTTTAAAATATGATTTACGAGTGTTTTTGGGTCCGTTTGGACTATAAAAACCTTAAGAAATATTGTAGTAACATTTATATAATATTTATATACGTTTTTAACTTTATAAATATTATTTTATAAAACAATTAACTATTTATATAATATAATTATATAAACAATAAAAATATTGAATCAAGTATTATTAATAAATAATCAGTTGCCGGACAACAATAATATTTTTCTTTACGGATACAAATACTTAAACATTTATCTAACAAGTA
The DNA here is from genome assembly GCA_026074375.1 of Tanacetum coccineum. Classification (NCBI taxonomy): domain Eukaryota; kingdom Viridiplantae; phylum Streptophyta; class Magnoliopsida; order Asterales; family Asteraceae; genus Tanacetum; species Tanacetum coccineum. The sequence continues at coordinate 7,721 of BQNB010123211.1, forward strand.
CGATTTAAATATGGTTTCGACTTTTATAAATTAAACAAAAACTATTAGGTGGTGATGTAACTCTATAATTTATATGTTGTATTTATATTAAATACATTATACTTATACGACCTATAATTAATTAGGTTTGCATCGGATTTATCCGAGACTGTTTAATTCACTTATTTGATTTATATAATCAACACATTCACTTGAGGTGAGTTCATAGCCCCATTTTTATACGATTCCAATGATTTACAATTCTCAGGGTGAGAAACATGCATTGTTTTACATTTGGACGCAAGTACACTTTTAACAAATTACGAGTTTGCCTAAGTAGCTATAACCCACTATGCCCATGAATCATGAACTGTTAATTACTGGATTGTAAGCGCGAATGTTATGAATAGATCTATTTGGGATTGACATCCCCGTTCGGGTGAGTAGCGCTCACTAGTTTCGGAGGTACCGAAACGACGAATGTATACCATGTCGGAACAATTTGGATGTTGCGGGTTGAACATCTACACGGGCACATTATTTGCATTAATTTGCATACATATATGTTGTAGCTTCAGTGTCATGAGCTTAGTGCATTTCGTAATTACATTTTGAGATATTGTATGTGTTACATGTCTTACACTTGGAAATCTTGCGGTCCTACTTTATACATTACTTAAACCTGTGAATTCACCAACTTTATGTTGACGTTTTAAAGCATGTTTTTCTCAGGTCAATAAGGCAAGAACAAGGATACATTGGTGGTCATCATTTTGGAGTCACATTATTATAAAGATTTAAGTGCATTACATTTTGGAGTATTTGTTATGTATTAAAATCTTTACACTTTTCAAGGATGAACAAGTTAAGCTATGGGCTTTTGTAACAAACAATTTAATTAATCTAATGTATCATTTTCAAACGACTCATATAGAGGTCGTTCTCATATCTTGTGCTATTGATCTATGAAGTAACACTCTCAGACCCATATTCCGCTGCGACCCTATTTGGGGGTGTTACAGATTGGTATCTAGAGCCAAGGTTATAGAGAACCAGGTCAAATGTTTTCACTTGCACTATACCCGTTTTCAAACATTGCATCATATAAATGTTTTTCACGGGACATACATACACTATTTGGTTGCATTAGTTGGTTAAACTAGATGCTTACATGATCTATATATGTGTTTATATTATATTACGTATGTACTATATTGGTCTAATATAATATACTTATATAAGTTTATTTTATTGTTTCAGCAGTCATGTCTTCATCGACAGTTACCTACACATCGATATCTAGTGATTATGAGGAGCCATCAGACGCAGGCTCTCCCAGAGTCGTTGTCTACGGATACGATGGACTACCCATGCACCCAGTAGACCCATATGTGGAAGCCGCTCTTCAGGCTCTTGATCAGGCACCACCATCTCCAGATTACGTGCCGGGTCCTGAGCACCCACCTTCTCTAGACTATGTGCCTGGCCCTAAGGAGCCAGAGCAGGCACCGCTTTCTCCTGACTATGTACCCGGAGTACTTAGTGTCATCTGACGCTGAGGCACCTATGGAGGATCAGCCTCTACCAGATGATGCTTTACCTACAGCCCTATCGCCGGGCTACATTGCTGACTCCGATCCGGAGGAGGATCCAGAAGAGGACCCTGAGGAGGATCCTGCCGACTATCCTGCTGATGAAGGAGACGATGCTGATGATGAGTCATCCGATGATGATGACGATGATGATGAGCTGGAGGCTTTTGAGGATGATGACGAGGAGGAGGAGGAGTGATGTGTCGTTATGTGGTGTATATTTTATTGATTTAAGTTTTAAATTTATATTTTTTTGACTAAACCAAAAACAACACTTTAACAGGCAGTGTACCCGATCAGTAGTAATTTCGTGGTAAGTAGGGTGTTGAACACTTAAAGCGAGGTTAAATCTCTCAATTTAATTAATATCTTGGTTATCTATTCTATGTTAATTCTACTTTATTCTAAACCTATGTTAAACCTATGTTAGTCTAAATCCTAATTCTAACGGGAAAAGGGGGTTTTCAGCCTAAGAGACTGGCATGGTTTGGTGGTGACTACAATCAATTCAAGGCACTGTTACCCACGCGAGCTAATTAACACAAGATAAAAGAGCGGTCAAACCTTATATAATAAAACTATATTAACCATTATTAATCTGATTAGAACATTGGTTTTTTTATTTAGTACAATGATTTCTTCTCTTGAGGTGGCATATCATTCTTAAGACTTAGGCATTACATCATCCTAAGACCTAGACATAATAATTCTATCACAATTAAAGCATCCGCATAAAGCATCCTTATTTGCTGATTATAATCTATCTTAGAGATTAAAGCAATGGTGATCTTGTTAAACCCTAGCTCATAGAGACTTTATTGATTTACTGCTTACGGTAATTTATATAGGTGGTTAAACCAAATACACCATCTGATATCTAGTAAAGCTATATGCGATATCGTAAACTCAGATTTAGCAGGATTATTAATTCCACTATATAAGTTACTATATGAGAACTATCCGATATCTAGTTAAGCTACAAGCGATATCCTAAACTCAGATTGAACGCATATTTAAGCACATAAACGAGTATAAACTAATAAACATAAACAAGCAATCAACGATCAATTAAGCAATTGAGATATAAATAATACCAAATATTTAGATCTTCATAATAATGGCTAATATCCGAAGGTATTAGCCTTCAAACGTCATAATTAATACAAGAGTAATGATTTAGCCAAGGTAAACTAACCGAGTAAACGAACGATACCAAAAACTAAATAATTACAAGAGTATAAGAAATTACACGTTGTCTCCTATGGAATTAATTGTGTTGCTCGACCTTTTTTGCTCTTTTTCTCCTGTGAAAATCAACCTTTGAGGTTAGGGTATCGAGAATATGATTTAGCACATTAAAAACTCGTTTTTGAGTTTTCTATTTATAGGGTCTGGAATATGGTCGATACAACGTATCAAAAGACTTTGATAAGGCGTAATTGGGGTTTCTTAGAGTAGGGACCACGTTTGATATCTTCCAGAATATTCACATTCTATATCTTAAATACGGCGTATAGGTCTTCTCTTAATACGGTATATTGAATCTTGTTCCTTCGTGGTCTTTAGTGAAGTGCAGGCACAGATACGCCGTATCTTCCTTGATGGATATGGTGTATTGGATTGTTATAATCAGTAATATTCAAATGTCTTCGTTTAAGCTCCAAAATGCATGCCTTTTAGCTAATCTTCACCAAGTACTCCATAATTACTGCAATTCTCAAATACAAATGATTAAGTAACAATTCTTTGCAATAATTATACAAAACGGGTTATATACATGGGATAAATGTTGCTATAAAAGTGATGTTATTTGATGTCATCACTCATCAGTCTCAAATGCCTCTGTATCCTCAGTTGAGGGAACATGTCAACAGAAGGTACAGCAGAAGAGTCGGCCAAAGCTAGATGCTCCTTCTTTTCATCCTTATACTCATCATCATCATCATCATCAGAGGGCTCATCATCATCACCATCTCCTCCATCAGCAGTATAATTAGTGGGATCCTCCTCTGGATCCTCCTCCGGATCGAAGTTAGCAACATAGCCTGGTGATAGGGCTATAGGTGAAGCATCAGCTGATAGAGGATGATCCTCAATAGGTGCCTCATCGTCAGATGGTGCAAAGTACTCTAGGTACTCAGGCTCCGATACCTAGACTGGTGAAGGTGGGTATTCAGTACCAGGCACGTAGTCTGGTAATAATGGGTACTCAGGTCCAGGCACATAGTCTAGAGATGTTGGCGCCTCCTTAGGTGCCTCTGGCTACCCATCAGAAACCCACTCAAATCTCCATGGCTCAGTATCAGAAGATACAGACGTATAGGTGATCGTCGAAGATGACATGACTGTTGAAACAATAAAATAAACTTATATAAGTATATTATATAAGACCAGTATAGTATAGACGTAATATGATATAAACACATATATAGATCATGAAAGAATCTAGTATAACTAACTAATGTAACTCAATAATGTATGTATGTCCTGTGAAAAACTTTTATATGATGCAATGTTTATGAAAAGGGTTATAGTCCAAGTAAACACATTTGACCTGGTTCTCTATAACCTTAGCTCTAGATACCAATCCGTAACACCCCTAAATAGGGTCGCAACGGATTATGGGTCTGAGAGTGTTACATCATAGATCAATAGCACAAGATATGAGAACAACCTCTAATGAGTCATTTGAAAATGATACATAGGATTTAATAAAATTGTTTGATACAAAAGCTCCAAGCTTTACTTGTTCAGCCTTGTAAATGTAAAGATTTTAATACATAACAATTACTCCAAACTGTAATGCACATAAATATTTATAGTAATGTGACTCCAAAATGATAACCACCAATGTATCCTTGTTTCTTGTACCTTATTGACCTGAGAAAAACATGCTTTAAAACGTTAACATAAAGTTGGTGAATTTATAGGTTTAAGTAATGTATAAAGTAGGAACGCAAGATTTCCATGTGTATGAAAAGTAACAAATACAATATCACAAAAGTAATTACGATTCCTTAAGCTCATGACACTGAAGCTACAACATGTATGTGTATGAAATTTAATGCAAATAATGTGCTCGTGTAGATGTTCAACCCGCAACATCCAAATTGTTCCGACATGGTATACATTCGTCGTTTTGGTACCTTCGAAACTAGTGGGCGCTACTCGCCTAAACGGGGATGTCAATCCCAAATAGATCTATTCATAACATTCGTGCTTACAATCCAGTAATTAACAGTTCATGATTCATAGGCATAGTGGGTTATAGCTACTTAGGCAAACTCGTAATTTGTTTAAAGTGTACTTGTGTCCAAATGTGAAACAATGCATGTTTCTCACCCCAAAAGTCGTAAATCAATGTAATCGTATAAAATAGGGCTATGAACTCACCTCAAGTGAATGTGTTGATTATATAAATCAAATATGTAAATCGTCTCGGGAAGTCCGAATGCAACCTATTTAATTATAGGTCGTATAAGTATAACATATTTAATATAAATACAACATCACAAGTTATAGAGTTACACCACCAACTAATAGTTTTTGTTTAATTTGAAATGTCAAAACGATATTTAAATTGTACTTGTTAAATACATGTCCATGTAATTGTACCCGGAAAGAAAAATATTATTTTTGTTCAACAATGTATTATTTGTTAATAACACTTGATTTAATATTTTTATTGATTATATAATGATATTATATAAATAGTTTAATTGTTTTATAAAATAATATTTATAAAGTTAAAAACGTATATAAATATTATATAAACGATACGACAATATTTCTTAACGTTTTGTAGCCCAAACGGACTCGAAAATACTCGTAAATCATATTTTTAGTTTCTATCAGATTGTTACATTTTTATAAAAATCACATAAAATTATTTATAAAAATTAATTGGTTTTTGTAAAAATAGTGTACAAGAGGTATATAGTTTCTATAAAGTTATAACTTTCGCATTTTAACTCCGTTTTAAACGTTCTTTATATGTATGTAATCGTATTTGAGAAATCTAACAAAATATTATATTTATAATATTTATAAAATCTGTTATGAACAGTAACAGTAAGCTTGTAATTTATAAAAAAGCTTTTTATAAATTTGTTTATCGATTTCTTATAAAAATCATATCTCCTTCGTTTTAATACCGTTTTTAATGTTCCTTATATCCACAAGATCGTGTTGAGATGTCCTATCATGATAAAATATTTATAAAATTTTATCAGATTTGTAAGTGTTAGTTTTTATAAAAACACTTTTTATAGAAAATTTGTAAAATGCATAACTCCTTCGTTATGGCTTCGTTTTTCGAGTTCTTTATATGCTTGGAATCCTCATAACATGTACTATCATCATAAAATATCCATATACTTTTACCAGATATGAAACAGTGCCTGTTTTTATAAAAACATTTTTATATATTTAATTATTGTAAACTCGTAAAATTCATAACTTCTTCGTTATAGCTCGGTTTTTCAAGTTCTTTATATGCACGGAATCCTCATGAAGAGTACTATTTATTACAGTAGGTTTTATAATTTTATAAAATTCAAATTCATTCAGTAGGTTTAAAACAATCCATATATATATTTAAAGTGTATAAACTAGTTTTTATAAATCATTACTTGTTTAATTTGTACAAGTCCTCTACTTTACTTTATACCATATGTCTTACATATTTTAGATCCTCATATTATATTCATGTCAATAACTCTTGTCCCAGTATCAAGTCCTCATGATAATTTATATATAACTTTGGTAATTAAACTTTCAACAAATTAATTCATAAACTAAACTTATAAATTACCCAACACTTATATAAAGTGTATTATTACATTTTAAACATTATTTCACTATAGATTAATATAAATTCGAATCTCATATATGCTTGACATAATTTATAAACTATAAAACAAACTCTAGGTGGTGATTAACATAATAACAAGTATGTAAATATGTAAATGAATAATAAAAAAGATTAAGGATTATATTAGACCTCAATGAAGATGACCACAAATCACACCTAAATATTTAACCCTAAATACTTGTAAGAAAAACCTAGTTTGCTTATGAAAACCCTAGATATCTTCTTGAATAACCCTTGTATAAACTAATACCCAAGCTTCCAAATCACCTTGCTACACCTTAGATATTATATCTAAGAACCCTTGTACACTTGTATCTTTTTGTTGGGTTCAGTTCCTGAGCCCTTCAGTCTTTTTGTAGATTTAAACATAAAATCCCTAAAGTATTTCTCAAGCTGATGTCTTTCAGTTTGAGTCGCTGAAGGTTCTTCAGCGTCAGCTCTTTAGGTCCTTAGAAGATTGGGAAGTATCTTCACTTCAGTTTATGCAGAGGTACAAAAACTAAAGATGGCTTTTGTAAAGAGCTTAAGTTTAGCTTGGTTGACAATTCCAAGTTGAACGTTGTCCATCTCCTTCACAGAAGTTTAAAATGTTGTTTCACTTCTAGAAGGTTTACAAGGCAGGAAAAAGATTGCTTATGTCAAAAGGAATAAAGAAATCTCCTTGGGAAATGTTACTTCTAAAGTTGGTATAGAAGTATATCAACTTTCCTTAAAGTACTGTACCTGGTACTATAAAGCATGCGTACATTAAATGGTAGCTCAACCACCCATTTAATGCTTGACATATGTATTAGGTTAAACTTGTAAACCTAATCCCCTTTTCTCCATAAAAGAGAATAGGATACCAAGAGTAAAATGTTTATCTCTAATTAATGTGATACACATTAAAGAGTTCGTTTATCTCTCAAACAAACTGAACGGTACTACTAAAGCTAAGCTTCAGATTTAGTCATACGTAAGTTTGTTTTCTTACTATCTTAACTTTGGTTAGAGTTTAAGTTCAAAGGAGATAACACCCCAATTGTCATTCAACCACCTTGCTATTCCGCAAGCAAGGTATGTCATAGATTCTTTATTTAATTCTAATAAGAACCTATACGTTGAAAAGTACTTCTGTGTGTTTTAAACTTGTTTTGATATATATATATATATATATATATATATATATATATGTTTAAAACTCACTTTGTTGCCATGGAATCAGATTAGTTTAACTTGATAAACCTTATATCAGATTCCAAGGGACCAACAAATGGTATCAGAGCCTTTATAAATTCCCTGTAAAAGGTTATATAAAAAGGCTCAAAGATGTTTAAAATCAAGATCCATCTTAAATGGAAGCAGTAGAAGTACCACAGACTCTTGAATACAGGGGTAGCCAGTTAAATGCAGCTCCTGTACTAGAGGTGGAAAATTTCACCAATTAGAAAAAGAGATTCATGTGCTATATCATTGGTATTGAACCTCAATTTGAAAATATCATTTCAAACGGTCTTTTAATCCCTATGGCAGCTGGTCAAAGGAAGCCAGAAGGACAATGGACTAAAGATGAGAGAAAGGCTGCTAACTTAGATCAGCGACTCAAAAGTCTCATCGTGTACGTCCTTCTGGATGACCAAATGAATTCTATCATAAACTGCTTAACAGAAAAATCTACTTGGGATGACCTAATACTATATCATGAAAGGCCCTCTGATGTGAAAAAAGTAGGGTCATAGACCAGAAGTTATGCTATAACACCTTCAAATTCAAAGAAGGTGAATCTCTAACACAAACTTTCACTAGATATAAAGATTTGATGAATGAGTTAGGAAATGATGGCATTAAACTTTCAAAGCTTGAGATAAATACTAATTTTATAAATGGGTTACCAAAGAAGTGGCTAAGTTTTTGCCAAAGTCTTAGAAACATAAATCATGTGAAAGATTCTGAGCTTGCTTCTCTATTTGATAAACTCAAATATGAGGAAAACCTAATAGACAGTATTTATGAGACTGAAAAGAGCAAATCTCTTGTCTTTACAACACCTTTGTCAACTGCCTTCTTCTCTACCTCTATTGTCTAGGACTTTCAAGATAGTCCTGATGATGAAGAGGATACAAGAAGCAGTCATGAGTACATGAATGACCTTGAAGAAGAATACCAAGCAAGATCTCTTTTAGCCAAATCTAAAAGGTTCTTCAAAAAGGGTACTCAAAGGTTTAGCTGTGCAAAAGCAACTGACCAAACTAAATGCCACAAATGTAGCAAGAAGGGTCATTTTGCAAGAGACTGTTAGTCAAAGACATCAGTTCCTTCATATCAATCACCTCTTCAACCAAAGCTTCTCCATTCATCTGAGCATAAACTTAAACCAAGGTATACTAAAGACTTTGAAGCCAAATACAACAAAGTCAAAGCTAAACTAGCCCTCCTCAACTTTAGTGCTTCAGCTCCCAGTTTGCCCTTAGACAAAAACAAAGGTCTAATTGCAAAAATGTATGATTGGGATGAAGAAGTAACTGAAGTTAAAGCTCTCATGGCTCTTACTGATGAAGAAAGAGTTTTTGTTGGCAAAGAAAGTGTCAGAAATGATGAATGGATTAAGATTTCTATAAAAAAAAGTACACACTCTTCTTGAAATGGAAGATAATGAT
>BQNB010123212.1:0-20138 GCA_026074375.1 Tanacetum coccineum
TTCTTGGTCTTTCTGAGACAAGGCAATTGTTTTTGCGAGGCTGTGATAAATTTGAATAGGTTTAAGTAGAGGCGTAAACATTCGTGTCTTGGCGAGACAGGTTCGTAACTTTGCAGCCATGGCGGATTTATCCTTGAGATTGTTCGTACCTTGGCGGGACAGGTTACTGATTATGCAGCCATGGCGGATAAATTTAACGTTTCATTGAACAATGCTTTGGTTAGCAAAATTATTAGGTCTCAGTTTGTGTGAATGGTTTGACATCTTGCCAATGCGATTAAAATGTTGGTGATATCAATTGTGAGAGGCTGTGATGAGTAAGAACGGCTTCGATGAAACTGAGATTATCCGCGTCTTGGCGGGGCAACTCGTTACAGTTGCAGCCATGGCGGAGGTATCCTATTTCTTCAAGCCTATCTGAGCCTCATGTACAATGATTTTGACACTTTATAGCGCGCTTTGACTTTGAGTTTTTGACATTGAGTTACGATCCTCGCCAGCATTGTTCTCCTGCTCTAATAGAGAGGAAAACAAAAGATGACAAACAAAAAGCTGTTCTGAGATTTTAGTACGTCTTGACCTTATCATTTATCTGCTTCTTAAATTATAACGTAAGTTTTCAACTGATAACACAACACCATTTTTTCAGGTTCTGGATTCCTTCTGCAATGGCGTCATAAACATCAAGGCTGCCGTGGAGCGTCAACAACACCATCAACGCTGAGATGAAGCTGCAAGGTTGCAACGCTATCAGCAAGATGCAAAGTCACCAAGGTTAGTACCTGATATGGTTTTAGATTTTTAGGCCCGATTTTGTGTTTGCAGCGACATCGCTTATATATCTTGGCATGTGAATGGATTACTATGTGACAATTAGTGCATTTGTATTCATAGGGTTATAGGATAAGTTAGGGCTTACGCACAACAACAAATGCCAAGAGATTGGTCTATCAATTGCCATGATGTTGTCTGTATTTGCAGCGTCTACACTTACCATGGTTTGACTATTTCTAAATGTTTTATCGACATCACTGAATTTCACTCAAGGTCTAAATAGTAAATCAAAAACAGGAGAATAAGAATAGAAAACTCGGTGAACAAATAAGTGATAGAACAAGAATAACTGACAAAAGAAGTGAAGAGCATGTGGAATTTTAAAAAACAAATGCATTCAAAAACTATTATCATATGGCCTAGATTATATAGACGTGATCAAAATAGTATTGAATTTGCCTTGATTAGGACTCCTGATATTTAAAGTTCCCAAGGTGTTATAATATGAATAAATGGGTCGGTTATGGAATGAGCAAAGAGAGTATAGTTTTTGGTATGGATTAAATTTGAATAGTAGATAATATAATTACGAGTATAATATCAATTTTTTTGTAAAATAATTTAGCATGCTTTTGCCAATAACAATACATCTCAACGACTTACTTCCATTTGACTCTGAGATGGATGGAATGTCAGCAAAAAAGATTGTTTTCATAATTTGAGCCACAACCCGACACCAGATTTTCGAGGCTACAATGAGGAAATTCCATGTTGCCAAGGATGTCGATTTGAGAGCTCTTGCCAAGTACAGTAGCTTTAGTGGGGCTGGTATTACTGAGATTTGCCAATGTGCCTGCAAGTACGCGATAAAAGAGAACATTGAGAAAGTAAGCATAAGATCTTTGTGTTTGATTGTATATGCTTCGTTTTTTGCTGGACGACTAATGAGAATTGGTATGTGCTTAATTACACATACCTTTTACCTAATAAAACGACCCTAAAAGACCAAAAACGGACATTAAATGCCAAAAATATGCTTGTTTTGTGCTGTTTACTGTGCAGGTATCGGATATTCACTAAAGGACAAAAATCAAGCTCTTATAAACTTTTAAGCTTTGTAAACCTTTTATGTTTAATGAAAATTTTAGTTTTTATGCTTATACAACTCTGTCTCTTTTAATCTTTATGCATGTTTGTAAGTCATTTCTATAAGCTCTTATAAGCCTTTAGAACCTGTTTTACTAATATAAGCTTTTCCCATAGTTTTTGTGAGTTTTATGTGTCATTGGAATCTAAATTTGGATTTTTAGCTTGTTGGATGATAAGCTAGCCATGGATGAGCTTATGGGTTTGGATTCAGCTTATTGACAATAAGCTGAGTCCCTAGAGCTTTTAGGAATTTCTTTTAAGCCCTTGTTTTAGCAAAGGGAAAAGGTTAGCTTCATTTTCCATTTTTGCTTATTTTTTATGTAATTTGCTTATTCTGCTTATTGTCTGCTTTTTGCTTGCTTATTTCTGCTTTATATTTGCTCATTCAGTCTTATTATTGCTTATTTGATCTTATTTGATGCATGTCTTAATATGTTTTAGCTTAAAATGATGTTTTCAATATTTAAAGGAGTGTTTGGATTAAGATTTTATTTCAAGTAGAAAACTGTTTTGGTCATTGTTAGCCTTCAAACCTAGTTTAGATTCATAATAAATCAGTTTTAGATTAGTTTTAGTCAAGTTTAAATCAAGTTTTAGTTAGTTCTCACGTTTTTATAAGCAAAATTTCATCACTGTGGTAAATTTTAGTTCAATAATGCATTAAGTTGAATCTTAAGTTTAGAGGTTTAAGTAGTGTGATTTTATGTTCAAAATGCATCATATTTGAAGTCTATTACCTGGTATTTAAGTTTAGAGAACTGTTTCATTAGTTTTATAAGGTTTGGGTCAAAACAGTTTAGGTTTTCAAGTTATGGGTTAGTTTTTAGCCATTTTCAATCTCATTTTTAGGTTAGCATAAGTTTGTTTTAAGCCTTTAAATTCCTTGCACAAGTAATTTATAGTATAGATTTTATAAGTTTTAGCTTAGTTTAAGGAAAATAGCTTATTATCTAGCTTATCTTTAGGGCTGCAAAAGCCATTTTGTCCTTTTAAAATCTTTGAAAAAAAAACCAAAATCATAGTGTACTCAGCTTTTTCATAAGCCTTTTTCATGGCTTATCTGTGTTTCAAACTCCTTTTTCTTTACTGATAAATGTAGCTTATAGGATAAGTTTGCTCTACATATAAGTCATTAAGCCATAAGGATAGTTTAAGGTATTTAGAAAATAGCTTAAAAGTAGCTTGTGAGCCCTTTTAAGCTGTTTTCATGCATTCTGACTTATTTGTTTTCTAAGGCATTTCAGCTTATTATATTTGCTTATTTTTTTCCATATTTGCTTATTAGTTGTAGTTTATCAACTGTGTTAGCTTATTTTTCTTTTCCATGTGCTTTTTAAGTCCTAAAAAGCCCAACAGTTTAGCCTTTAACCAAAGCTGTCATTTTTAGTTAACTTAATTCTATTTTATTTGCTTATTTATAGTCTGAAGTGCTTATTAGAGTTAGTTTTAAGTCTTTTTCAGCTTATTTGCTTTTCTAGTCGCTTAATTAGTCCAAAGGTCCTAATAGTTTTAGCTTGATAAGTCACTTAGTTTAAAAAGCAAAACTGTCACTTTTTCATTAGCTTATTTCCAGCTTATTTTAGGTTTTTATAAAAAGTCATTTCACAAAAAGCCCTTATTTTTAGCTTATCTAAAAAGTTGTTTCAAAAATTATGCAAAATAAAAATACTTGGGAAATTAGGAAGTCATGGGTAAGCAAGGCTTGAACCCGTGACCTCTACAACCTCTACCAAGTATTTTAACACCACCACACACAACCATCCTGCCCTTGGGTCTTTTGCGTTATAACCTCACACCACTTGCCTTTTATACACATTTTCTCTATTTTAGCTTATCAGCCCATTTTTGCTTACTTCTAGCTTATTTCAATAAGTTGTTTCACCCTTGTTATTTTTCTTAGGTTTAACATAGTGCAAAGTACTTTTCACAAATTTTTCAGAATTTTCCAAATTAGTTTAGTATTTTTTAGATTAAAACTGTTTTTAATTCATAATAAATAAAATAAAAGTAAAAAAAATATAATTCTTTTTTTAAAAATTTTCTTTTATCGTTTATGATTTATAAAAATTAAATTTGCATTTGTAGGGTTAAAATTTTAGAATTTAGTTTTTTAAAGAACGGGTTTTGAATCCCGTTATCGTTTTTAGTGTTTTAGCCTTAATTGCTTTCGTTTTTAGCATGCCTTACTTGTTTTTCTCGTAGAATTAGAAAAAACCAACCCAATCTTTGTATTATTCAAGCAAAATCCCAAATCGAAACTCGATTTTCCATTCACTCCTCGTCGAGACACCACCCGGGAAGGAATTCTTTTAGGATTTTACTTTGGATAAAAGTAAAATCTCTTTAAAAATCCTTACGGAATTCTTATTATTGATATTTTGGGACTACTTATTATTTATATTTATATTTATATTTATATTATATATATATAGTATGAAATCTTCAAGTCAATTTTTGGCGTCGTGTCGGGGAGGTTTGTGGAAAGATTATGGTACGTTTAAAAATTAGTGTTTGAAGACCCTTCCCCGTGAAGTTATCGCTTTCATATGTGAATATATTTTTTTATCAAGTAATCAAAAATTCCAAAAAAATTGAAAAACCAACAAAACAAATCGTGTTGTTAATCGTTATAATCGGCTCACCTTTGAATTACAAACTATAAGGGGGGGGGGGTATAAGGAGGGCTTGATTCCATGGAACATCACATAAGATGAACGCTTTTAAATCGCTTCGGCGTGCTAATTCCTTCCGCTTTCTTGTGCGTAATTTAAAGAGCTACCGTGGACTTTTAACTTCCGGTTACCAAAAATAAAATAAATTGTGTTTTATTCATATTTAGTGCATGCGCACTCGTTCTTCTACCCGTAACCGTCCCCAACAACAAGTAACACCGAATATTGAACCATTTGATCTTGAAGAACCTATTGAAAATCAAGCTCCTCCCGTAGTTACGATGGCCGATCAACGTACTATGGCGCAATTGCTCCAAGCACCCACCGAGGGTTACGAGGATAGCTAATCGTTTGTTCTGCGATACCGCGGGATAACTTTGAGCTTAAACATGGTTTGCTCACTCTTGTGCAAAATAAACCATTTTTCGGACATGATAAAGAAGATCCTCATGCTCACATTCGATATTTCAACAAGATCACTTCTACGTTGAAGTTCCCAAACGTTCCGAATACGTCGATTAAGCTTATGCTTTTTCCATTTTCCCTCGAGGGGGCCTCCCGGATTTGGCTCAAAAAAGAACCCCCTCGATCGATTCTTACTTGGGATGATCTTGTTTCAAAGTTTATAAACCAATTTTTCCCTCCCTCCAAAACCACAAACCTTGGAAATGAAATCAGCAATTTCCAACAACGTTTTGATGAATCTTTTAGTGTAGGTATCAGACTCGATTCAAGATTCTCCTTGTGCTGCCCACATCTTGGTTTTCTTCTCTTAATTACATCAACTCGATACTTTCTACAATGCTTTGAACTCTAATGATCAAGATTCGTTGAATTCTGCCGCGGGTGGTAATTTTTTGGACAAAATGCCTCGAGATTGCTTAGCCATCATCGAGAGCAAAATCCAAAATTTGTTATTTAAGAAGCAAAGCGATTGTTTCCAAAGTGAGTACGAGCTTTTCTACCCTTTGTGTTTCCCCGATGTTGCCGAACACTTAAAGAGATTGGTGGTAAGCCTTGCTTCTCGATAAGAAAAACCAATTCCCAAGCTCCCGCTACCGTAAAAGCGGTCGAGGAAAGTTGTGTAACTTGCGGTGGTGCTCATTCTTACCGTAATTGTCCCGCCACTGATGGCAACGTTTATCATGACAATATTCAAGAATACGTTTCACAAGATGCGCAGTTAACTCAACCAAGGTCTATACCGGTGTTACCGTCCCCTGATGATTTTAATTCAAAATTCGACCTTCCCGGGTTTTCCTCCCATTCAAAAACATATCAAAGAAATCATTCAAAAACTGTTATCAATCAGCAAACCCGGGGGATAAATAATTACAACCAAGTCCAAATTTATCACCTCCCCAGCTTTACCAAGGCCCTGCTTTTACCAAGCCCGGCTTACCAAGATCGGCTCCTCAAAACACATGGTCGTGTCCAAAGGTTGACTTTCTATAACTACATCAAAGCTAATCTGATTAGGTTATGAAAAATATGCAAAACACCAAAAACCAAAATATGCATAAACCAATATGACCAATTTAACGGATATGTCCTACCAAATTATGAATACTATACGCCTCTAATTCAGGCTCCGGGTTTCTTTCCTAGCCAAACCGTTTCTAACATGTAAGGGTGTTATGAAAGACCATCACCACCCGAAGTGGAGTTTCTTATGCTTGCCTTCAAGTTCCACTCCCCCTTTTCTCTTTAATGGTGGTGGAACACGAACCTGAGGTGATAAAGGATACGGTGCAACCAAGCACCGAAAACATCCAACCATCAGAGGTCCAAACCTAAAATGATGAGCCCGTTGTTGCTCCAAAGGATAAACTGACCATAATTATCCTTTAAGGATTAACAAGGAGAATGCTCGTGAAAAAGCGATCTTATTTGCTTTAAAAATTTATGGAAAATTTTTTAGGAATCTCCATTTCGAGCTTAGTTTCGTGGATTGGCTCTCATACACATTGCCCAAATTTGCCACATGTTTAGGAAAGCTCCCTTAATAACAAAGATAAGATAATTAACTTAATCAAGACGCTGGTGAATGAAAATTGCTAGGCGGTTATCCTCAAAAAGTTTCTCGAAAAACTTTAGAGAACCCCAGGTAGATTCTTATACGTTTGTTATTTTTCTGAGATGGACGAATGCTTAGCCTTGGCCAATCTCGGTGCAAGCATCAACCTAATGCCTCTTTCCGTATGGGAAAATCTAAATCTCCCGAATTTGACCAAGACCCGAATGATACTTGGACACTTGTCCGCCCGAATGATATTTTACTTATCACAGCATTATCGCGGATGTTTCGTGGAAAGTTGGAAACATTTTCTTTCCACCGACTTTGTAGTCGTTGATTATTATTGCGATTCTCGGGCGGTCCTATTGGATTCTCAGGAGACCTTTCTTGAGGGGGGGGGGGGGGGTGGGTGGACGCACGAGCTTTGTTTGATGTCCATGGTGAACATATGGCCTTCGGACATGATGACCAATCCGTAACATTCAAAGTTGGTGATACTAAGGACATTTCTCTACCAAATTATATTGATACGGTTAACCGGATGTCGATGTTATTGACGTAGCTTGTGAGGAGTTTGCTCAAGAAGTACTTGGATTTTCAAACATTTCCAAGAGTGGCAATCCCACCCTAACTTTAGAACCATATCCTTTCTACTTCTACACCCCTCTCTCACTCCTTTTTGAGGGAGGTGACTCATTTTGGAAAGACGATGAAGCTTGGTATTCCTAGCAAATCAATTCCACCGGGAATTGATGATACCGACTTCGATCCAAAAGAAGACCTTCTCACCCTTGAAAGATTGCTTAATTCTGACCCATCTTCTACCCTCCCTCCAAAAGAACAAAAATTTGAGGAACTTAAGACAGTTGAACCTTCTTGTGATGAAAACTCCCCGAGCTTGAGCTCAAAGACCTTACCACCTAATTTTGAGTACCGTGTTTTTGAAGGGTACTGATTAACTACCATCATATCGCTAAATACTTCAAAGATGAGGACAGACCGCTCTTTTAAGGTACTTTGATCACATAGCATGTCATAGCTTGGTATATTTTGGATATTAAGGGAATAGAGGAACCACTATTTCGAAGTTCAAGTTTTGTACTCATAAGATTTGATGGAAGATAATGTTAAACCCAAATACGTTAACATCAAAGAAGGGTAAAACCAAAAAAACTTACGAGCGTTATCAAGAAAGAAGTTATTAAACTTCTTGAAAGCGGATTAATTTATCCTATCTATGATAGCCTCGGGGTTAGCCCCGTCCATTGTAATGCCCAAAAAGGTGGTTTAAACCGTAATTGAAAATGATGATAATGAATTGATACCTACTCGATTAATTACGGGATGGCGTGTATGCATTGACTACCGAAAGTTAAATGATGCCACCCGTAAAGATCATTTCCCATTACCGTTTATGGACCAAATGCTTGAGAGACTCGCGGGAAACGAATACTATTGTTTTCTAGATGGTTTCTCGGGTTACTTTCAAATACCAATTGACCAAGAGAAGACCACCTTCACTTGCCCTTATGGAACTTTTGCCTACCGACGCATGCCTTTCGGCTTATGTAATGCTCCGGGTACGTTCCAAAGGTGCATGATGGCCATTTTTCATGACATGATCGAGGAAACAATGGAGGTCTTCATGGATGATTTCTCGGTCTTCGGGGATTCTTTCTCTTCATGCCTCTCCCATTTAGACAAAATGCTCAAACGGTGCGAAGACACCAATCTTGTTCTAAATTGGGAGAAATGCCATTTCATGGTAAAAGAAGGCATTGTTCTTGGACATAAAATTTCAAAGTCCGGGATTGAGGTCGACAAAGCTAAAGTTGATGTTATAGCTAAACTCCCTCATCCGACTTCCGTTAAAGGCATTCGAAGTTTTTTAGGTCACGCCGGGTTTTATCGTCGATTTATTCAAGATTTTTCTAAAATCGCCCGGCCGATGACCCATCTTCTTGAAAAAGATACCCCTTTTATCTTCTCGAAAGAATGTGTTGAATCGTTTAATATACTTAAGAAGAAGTTAACCGAAGCTTCAATTTTAGTTGCCCCCGATTGGGACCTACCGTTTGAAATTATGTGTGATGTTAGTGATTAGGCGGTAGGTGCGGTCTTGGGGCAACGTAAGACCAAACATTTTCAGCCTATACACTATGCAAGTAAGACTATGACTAATGCTCAAGCTCATTATACTACTATGGAAAAAGAGCTTTTAGCTGTAATGTATGCTTTCAAGAAATTCGGCCATATCTTATCTTGTTGAAAACAATAGTGTATACGGACCACTCGGCTCTTAAGTATCTTCTCGCTAAACAAGATGCTAAACCGAGATTGCTTCGTTGGATTCTCCTACTCCAAGAATTTGATGTCATTATCCGTGATAAAAAAGGAGCGGAGAATCTAGCGGCCGACCACTTGTCTAGATTAGAGAACCCCCACCAAAGTGAGCTCGAGAAAAAGGAAATTACGGAAACATTTCCTCTCGAGACACTTGGTATGGTGACTTTTCGTGGTGATGCTAGTACCCCATGGTTTGCCGACTTTGCAAATTACCATGCGGGGAATTTTGTTGTGATAGGTGTGGTCTCGTCCCAACCAAAAGTAAGAATTTTTCAAAGACGTTAAGCATTATTTTTGGGACAAACCCTACTTGTTTAAAGTGTGTGCGGATCAAGTAATTCGGCGGTGTGTTTTTGGACATGAAGCCTATGATATCCTTATGGCTTGCCATGATGGTCCCACCGGTGGACATCACGATGCCAACTACACCGCTAAAAAAGTCTTTGATTCAGGATTTTATTGGCCGACTATTTACCGAGATGCCCATGACTTGGTCACACGGTGTGACGCTTGTCAACGTCAAGGAAAAATCTCACAAAGGGATGAAATGCCACAAAATGCAATCCAAGTTTGTGAGATCTTTGACGTGTGGGGCATCGATTTTATGGGACCGTTCCCGTCTTCACGAATTGGATCAAGTATTACTCCGTGGGCCGTCGATTCTTTTTCAAAAATGGGTTGAAGCGGAAGCGATCCCCACAATGGACGGCCTGTGTTGTTTGCAAAATTTTTTAAACTATACTCTTGGCCCGATTAGGGACCCTCGTAGCTTCATTAGTGATAGCGGTACCCATTTTTGCAATGACCAGTTTGCAAAGGTCATGCTTAAATACAGAGTTACTCACCGTCTCTCCACTGTGTATCACCCACAAACAAGTGGGCAAGTTGAGGTTTCAAATCCTGGTTTGAAACGCATTCTTGAGAGTACCGTAGGCGAAAACCATGCTTCATGGTCTGATAAGTTAGATGATGCATTATGTGCCTTCCATACCGCATTCAAGAACCCTTGGGTGCAACTCCTTATAGTTAGTGTTACAGAAAGGCGTGTCACTAACTATCGAGCTTGTGCACAAGCTATTGGGCCTTTAAACATGGTAATTTGACTCAAGACCTGGGTTATTTGGTGGTGATCCATCCAAAAAGTTCAAATAAGTGAATTAAATGAACTTCGTGATCAGGCCTATGAGAACTCTTTGATCTATAAAGAGAAAACAAAAAGGATCCATGACTCTAAGATCAAGAACCGCGTTTTCAACATTGGTGATCGAGTCCTCCTCTTTAGTTCTAGATTAAAGAAATGTCTCGCAAGCTTATGACCCGTGGATGGACCATTCCCGTTACCAAGTTATTCTCCATATGGCACCGTTCGAGTTATTCCAAAACCGACGGGCCAATACTTGAGGTGAGATGGTCTATCGACTTTAAGCACTTACTTTGGAGAAACGGCGGGGGACATTAACATCCAATGGTTGTCTCGAATCTCCAAACCTTCCCTATGGACAACTCAATTCGGGGACGGGTCAAGCTAAGTGACCTTAAACAAGCGCTTCGTGGGTGGCAACCCATGCTTATCCTTATATAGTTATATAGTAGTAACGAATAAGTGTGTTGTGAAGAGGCTCGCCTCTTCCTTTCTCGTGTTTTATGTTTAAAGTTGTATGTCTAGGATTGCCCGGATTTTTGAAGTCTCTCGTGCTCATGGTTTTGTCCTTCGTTCACTTGAGCTTCACATCCTCAGCTTCATTATGGGAATCCAATATCCAAATCTTACTCGAATATACGTTTATCTATTCAACATACTTAATAAACGGTTTAGATTTATATAGAAAATCCTTCTTAAACATGGAGGACAAGGTTCTATTCTTGTATGGGGGGTATCTATCAATTTGATTTGTACCTGCAGCGTTGATTTTCACGCTTAATCCGGTTTTTACCATCCAAAATTCTAAAAATGGAAAAAATTTATATTTTCAAAAATAAAATAGTGATTTTTATCACAATGTTGACCATTTCCTGCTAGGTAGATAAGAATTAATTTTGAACTCCCGATCGAGCGTAGTTGAACTCTAGCTCGTTCCTTTACTTTCATTAGGAATTAAGCATTCGCAGGGATCTTTTTATTTAAAGGATTTTTTCATATTGTCGAAAAGTAAAGAGATAATAGTAGTTTATAGAGTTAATCTATGTGTTAGATGCTAAACAAGGATTTTGTTGGAAATATTAAGATCTCTTATGTGTGTTTGTGGCTTTTGTCTCTCTCTTGTTCTAACCGGATCTTATATTACGTGCTACTGCTCTCTTCGATATTTTAATTTTAAATCAACGTTTTTTAGTCATGGTCCTGATAACAATAATTTTAGTCTTAGTTCAAATTTATACTTAAATTTTCTAAAACAAAATTTTCTCTATATCATGGTAATATAAAGTTATAAAAAAAATGATGAAAAATGAGGTAATAATAATAATAAAAACTGTGGGCTAATAAAAGTTTACTGCATCTTGCCGGCTCACAACCGATGTTGCAGTCTTCTAAATAAGGCACATAGTATTTATCCGAGACTGATAAAAGTTTGCTGCATCTTGCCGGCTCACAACCGATGTTGCAGCCTTCTAAAAGGTCGAGGATTTCCTTAGTTTAAAGGATGTGTAATTATATTAAGTGTAGTAAACGTGAATTAATAAATATAGGGAAAATCTCTTTTTCTTAAATTTAAATATGCTTTTGAACTAAGACTATTTCGTTTTAAGTTGTGATTTTATGTATATACGGGAAATCCAAGGGTGTTGACCGAAAGGTCGTGAGTCCCGATACTAGTCTTTGTGGGGTGTCAAAAGCCTGGTCACTTAGCCGCAAGGTTGGGATGTGCCGAGACGAAAGTCGCTACATGGGATGATCTCGCCTTCAAACTCATTACTTTTGGGTGGAACGTGAAGCATAGAAATTTTGCAAAACGGTTGATCCATGGTTGAAATTCAAAATAAGCACATTCACCTAAGATATAATAATTGTCGGGAGCGAAAAGTTTCACAAGGTACAAGTATGAGTAGTGTTAGCATCTTAACTTATATTTAACGGTGATTTCATTTTTAAGCTTGGTTTGGGACAAGTGAAAAGTCGGGGACGATGAATTTATCCTTTTGGGCATTTTAGGATTAAAGTGCTTCTTATTCCGTAACCCTTAAAGTTATAACGAAAGTCCATACATTCTAGTTAGTTGCTTAAAATTAAAAGTACAAAAAAATGAGAAAATGAAAAAAAAAATACAAAAATATGTGTGGGAACAAGTGTGAATTTAAAAATGGTCAAAACGGGCCTTTTCAAAACTTATGAGTCTTTAATTTCCTTTGATGAACACTTAGCTACTTTTCGATTAGGTAATTTGTCGAGGGGAAGATTGGCGGATTCTTAGTTTTCTAAGTGTTTACTTATAGCATTGCGTGAGGACACAGACATTAGGTTAGTATGGGGGGATTTTGATAGGTGCTTAAATACTTGTATACCTTTTGCCTATAAAAACGTGCCTAAATGACACACTCTCGTCGCATACCAACAAATATATTGTAGTTGTTGTTTCTTGTTTTCGCTATTTATGAATTGGCAAGGTTAACAAATATTCACTAAAGGACAAAAATCAAGTCAAAACAGACAAAATCAAGCACAGGATTGGAAAGAGCGTGAAAAGCCAAAAAGTCAACCAAAAAGTCAACCAAGTCAAAAGTTAAAGACGAAGCCGAATCAGAAGAAATCTCGCGCTCTCTCGGGGCCATCTCGACCCAATTTAATGGCCGGTCAGCTCATTAAGCCTTTATCTACAAAACTTTTAAGTGTAAAAAGCACTATGTCCATTAAACCATAACCCGGCCCAAGTTCATAAGCCCAAACCCACTTAACCAATAAACCCATTAACCTTTACATTGTTAGTCCCTAAGGATTAACACTACCAGTCCTTAAGGACTAACAAAGTTAGTCCCTCAACCTAACACCGTTACCCTGTCCCGTTATCCTGTTATAGCAAAAACCTAAAAACCTTTTCTCGCCCATTATACTGTTCATCCGTCACTCTCACTCGACCCCTGTGCCCCAAAACAAATTCTCACCTCTCAACCCCACTTCACAAACCACCAAATCTACCCTGGCAATCCTCCACATTTTGATTCGTTGATAAGACATTAGACTAAATCAAGGTCTAAGATCATTCTACTTGGTGAGCAAGAAAAATTGGATGGCTTTGATGAGTTTTGGACTTCTCTCACACAAGAAAACACAACCTGAGCTCAACGCTTACTCGCTCCTCGCGCTCTCACTCCAAAGATTAAAGACCAAGACCAGCGCGCGATATATATATAAATAGGTCTTCGGATCTGCCTTGAGGCATTAGTTCTTTTACTTTTTAGCTTATTTAGTTAACTTTTAGCTTATTATCTTTAAAATTCAAGTATTGTAATCTGTTTCTTAAGCTAATGAAATTTGAGGTTTTTAAGATTTAAAATTCCGTTTTTAAGGTTCATGTTTCATTAATGTTCAAAGGATTTCATAAGCTCATATAAGCTTTCTTGTTACTCTTATAAGTTGTTCTTAACTTAAACTCTTTAAACTTCTTCCTAGTTTAAAGAGTTCAAATCTTTTCATCAAAAATCTCAAAAGAAGCAAAAATCTGTTAATTCATGGAGCATGGTATATTGTGGATGGTCATGGGTTAGTGCTTATCTGGATAAGCTATAGGATTGTTTTGAAAGTGATTTGGGTCTTTGAATCATACTCAAAAGCTTTAGATAACTTGTGAGTTTCATTTTACAATTTTTGTCAAAAAGTGCTTGTTTACTGTTTGCTTATTTGAATGTTATCTTGACTTGATTTATATGCTATCTGCTTAATTATGTTTGTTTTATGTGTTTTGTGCTTATTTTTCTTAGTTATAGTTTGAATCTCAATTGTGCAAGTTTTGTCTAAAATCTAATCCTTAATAGCTACAAAAAGTTAGCATAGTGATTAGCTTGTTGTTCTTTGCGTGTTTGATTGTTTAAAAATCTGTTCATTTAGGTTAAGTATTAGCTTAAAAATATTGTATCTTAAGTTTTAGTTTTAAAATCAGTTTACCAAGTTTAAAATGGTGGTTATAAGTTTAAAGGGGTGTTTGGATTAAGGACTAAAGTGGGTCAAAATTGGTATAAAGCTACTTTAGGTCACTTAGCCAACTTTAGCTAGCTTTTTCTAAGTCAAATTAATCTGTTTTAAAGGTTTTAAAGCCTAAAAGTGAGTTTTTAGGTTTTAGCTATAAGGTACTTAAATCTGAGGTGTTTAAACATTCTAGAATAACTTATTTGATAAGGCTCTTGAAAACACCTTTTAAGTATTCGTTTTGTGTTGTTATTAGTGTCAAAATGCAGTAGTATAAGTGTCTGTTTAGTTTACTTCTGTTTGATCAAAGTCTGTCAAAGAAGTTTTCAGTTTTCAAAGCTTTAGATAGCCATTTTTCAATTCCAAATTTAGATAAGCTAAAGTTAGTTTTAGTTTCTAAAATTGGTAGCACAAGTAGAGTGTAGAGTAAAGTCAATCTGTTTTAACTTATTTTATGTTTTGAATTTCTTTTGCTAGTTTATTTTGAGTCTGCAAAAAGCCTTTTTGTCTTTTAAAGAGAACTAAAAAGTGTGCAATCTGCTCAAAACAGCTTTTTCATTTGGCTTTTTCATGGCTTTTATGTGTTTCAAACTCCTTTTTCTTTGGCTGATAATGTAGCTTAGAGGATAAGCTTGCTCTGATTAATAAGTCAGTAAGCCATATGGATAGTTATGGCATTTAAAAAATATCTTAAAAGTAGATTGTTAGCCAATTTTAAACTGTTTTTATGCATTCTGACTTATTTGTTTTCTATGGCATTTCAACTTTTTATCTTTGCTTATTTTGTCCCTCTTTGCTTATTAGGTGTAGTTTATCAGCTGTGTTAGCTTATTTTTCTTTTCCATGTGCTTTTTAAGTCCTAAAAAGCCCAACAGTTTAGCCTTTTCGTTTTTTTAATCCTTTACAAAAACTTGTCATTTTTAGTTAACTTAATTCTATTTTATTTGCTTATTTATAGTCTCAAGTGCTTATTAGAGTTAGTTTTAAGTCCTTTTCAGGCTTATTTGCTTTTCTAGTCGCTTAATTAGTCCAAAGGTCCTAATAGTTTTAGCTTGTTAAGTCACTTAGTTTAAAAAGCAAAACTGTCACTTTTTCATTAGCTTATTTCCAGCTTATTTTAGGTTTTTATAAAAAGTCCTTATTTTTAGCTTATCTAAAAAGTTGTTTCAAAATTTTTGCAAAATAAAAATACTTGGGAAATTGGGAAGTCATGGGTGAGCAAGGCTCGAACCCGTAACATCCACAACCTCTACCAAGCATTTAACACACACCTCCACTACAACACGCCCTTGGGTCTTTTCCCGTTATTACTTGCAAAATTAATTATATAAATACACATTTTATCTATTTTAGCTTATCAGCTCATTTTTGCTTATTTCTAGCTTATTTCAATAAGCCGTTTCACCCGTGTTATTTTTCTTAGGTTTAGCATAATGCAAAGTACTTTTCACAAATTTTTCAGAATTTTCCAATTTAGTTTAGTATTATTTTTATTAATTTTTAGATTAAATCCGTTTTTAATTCATAATAAATAAAATAAAAGTCAAAAAATATAATTCCTTTTTCTTAAAATTTTCTTTTATCATTTAGGATTTATAAAAATTAAATTTTCATTTGTAGGGTTAAAATTTTATAGAATTTGTTTTTTAAAGAACGGGATTTGAATCCGGTTATCATTTTTAGTGTTTAGCCTTAATTGCTTTCGTTTTTTTTAAGAAAACACATTCAAATGACTTGAAAGCTAAAAACTACATCTAGAAAGCATAAATGAGACCCAATAAGCAATAATAAACAGCAAAAAGCAAAAAATAAGTAGTGCAATAAGCTGGTATGGAAATTAAGTACAATAGAGTAAAAAGAGAACATACCTTGATCCTAGCTCAAACAAGGATCATACATGTTCTTAAGAGCTTAAGTCAACAAGCTAGCTTATAAATAAGCTAAAAATAAGCCCTATAAGCCCATCCAAATCTGGCTTATCTTTCCATTGGCTTATTCAAGTAAATTGAGTTGATTTGAGTAAATTTAGGTGAATAGCAAATTCAGTTTAGCTTTTTAGACAGCTAAACTGAATTGGACTAGCTTATTTGGATTTAGAGCTTATTGGCTTATATCAAAACAAATTTAAACAGATTGCATAAAGAGTAAAACAGAATTAAGACATAATTTAAATTGAACTTAAGTTTATTAATCTTAAAAAGAGGTTACAAGCTTTTGCAAAAGGAAAGTACATTAAAGAAAGAACAATAAGCTAACATTACACTAATAAGCTATAAAAAGAGCTAAACTACACTACTCCTAACTACTTAAAAAAATTACAAATGAAGAATTCAAGCCCTATTTATAGACGAACCAAGGTGCAGGGCGTGCTTCTTGTGTGAGGAGCTCTTAAGCTTTTGATCTTAGCCTTCCATTCCAAACCGCCTTAATCTATAATCCATCTAAGCCCTTGATTTGATATGACGTCTCATCCACCAATGAATGCCTCTGGGATCGCCAGTGTGTCAAGTAAATGTCAGACGTATCAGGCTCTTCTAGAAACAAAAAGGGTGAGAACGTGTGTGTGGGTGAATGAATTTTATCCCGCCACTAAATCATTTGCAGTTAAAAGAAAATATGGGAGGGAGGAGGATGGTATACAGTAACATTGACCCTCGTTTAATCTCGTTGACTTTGGATGGGTTATTAGGTTTTGGATTAGAGAAGTGGTAATGGGCCAGGAAATGGATTTTGATTTATAGATTTGGACTTTTGGTTTTGTAAATGGATTAAAGTATTAAGGATTATATTTAGTATATATACAAAGTTAATGGCCTGACCAGGCCCATTAAAATGGGTATGGGTTGGCTCATTAAGGATGTATACGCCTTCGGCTTCGGTTTTTTGTGCTCTTTCCATTCCCGTGCTCGATTTTGTCCGTTTGGCTTCGTTTTTGTCCTTTTTGTGATATTTCCATACGTGCAAGACACAATTCACGAAATACACATATACAATGCATTATTTATGTATTTTTTTGTCATTATTGGTCTTTTTAGCTCGTTTTATTAGGTAAAAGGTATGTGTATTTAATCATATACCAAAATCTCCCATACTTAACTATTGTCGTGTCCTCGCGCAATGTCATAAACACACTTAGAAAACCAAAAATTTCAATCCCCTTAGGCTAATTACCTCGAACAGTTGCTAAGTGTTCATCTAAGGGGATTAAGAAATTACTAGTTTTGAAAAGCCTCCTGTTTTACCATTTTTATGCATTTATTATTATTCATTTATATCATAATTTTTACGAAACAAGAAACGCTAAAAGGATAAATTCATCGTCCTTGATTTTTCACCTGCCCCAAACCAAGCTTAAAAACGAAATCATTGTTAAATACAAGTTGAGATGCTAACACTACTCATAAATGCTAATTGTGAATGTATAGCTACTTTCTGCTCCCTTATTCCTAAATCCTCTAAAGATTTTATTATTATTATTATTTGTGACAAATAATTTAATGTCTTATTCATATAAATTAAACCCAGATTAGACCACAATTAGTTTGAAATCCTTTCCTAAAGAGACGATATGGTGAGAATAAGGTCCACATTAAGGTTTTAATTTCGCATGATTTAGGGGTTATCCTATTTAGATAACCCTGGAGTCGAAATTTGGCTTTATTATTATTATTATTATTATTAATGCAACATTATTAAACCTTGATCCTTTAAACAACTGCCACATCAGTATGCGAGCCAACCATGGTCCAGGAGTCTTATTTCGACCTCGGTAATTTCCTTGACCTTTTAGAAAGCTGCAACATCAGTTGTGAGCCGGCAAGATGCAGCAAACTTTTATCAGTCTCGGATTATTACTATCTGCCTTATTTAGAAGATTGCCACATCGGTTGTGAGCCGGCAAGAGGCAGTAAACTTTTATCAGCCCATAGTTTTTTTATTATTATTATTACCTCCACCCTTTAAACGACTACCACATCGGTTGTGAGCCGGCAAGAGGTAGTGGTCTTATTTCGGCTTCGTTTTATTACATAACTATTATTATTATAGCCAAATTTCAGGTCTTGTGGTCTTTTAACTACCTAGACAACGGTAGTGAGCCGTCAGGAATCGGTAGCCTATTTTTCCACAACACTGACAAAACGTCGATGTGTACCTTACTTTCACCAGAAGGAATCTCTACGAAGTGATTTAAACTAAGAATCGCAAAAACCTAAAGTAACTTTATTTATTCAACAATTATATAACATTTATTAAGCTAATGGGAGCAAAAAGCCACAATTAACCTCTTATGAGCTTGAAAGAGATCCAACTACTCTATGTTTAGCATCTAACTTATATAAAACTCTATCATTTCTCGTTCTTCGCAAATTTAAAATCTTTAATAAAAAGATCCGCGAATGCTTAGTCTAATAAAACAAGCTTTGCATATTTAAAGTCTATCATGGAAACATGCAAACTCTTGGCTCTTTCAAGCTAGAATTCGCGTTTTAAAGCTTCTTGTATATAAGACTAGCAAAAGCTTAAATTTATATAAGTTAAGGGGCAAGCTAGAGCGCAACATGCTCAATCAAGTCAAAATTTATTCCTCAAATAGATAAAACTATGTGTCAAAACAATTATTCTATTTTTTTTTATTTTGGCATATTTTGCTATTTTTGGTGGAAAAACGGGGTTACGTGAAGACAAGGCAAATGCAAGTAAGATCGAATCGAAAGATCCCCCTTATACTAGAACTACACATTGTCCTCAATGTGAGACTGTCACCCCCATACTAATTTCAAGGCATAATCCAAATATTAAGGGGTCTCTACGCAATTCTAAAGCCGTTTATTAATTATGCTAATAGATAAATGTTAATCAATAAGATCAAAGATGTCAGATTCCCATATATAAGCATGTGAAGGATTGAAGATCGAGTGAACGATGGACAAAACCACAAGCACGAGAGTCTTCATAATCTGGGACAATCCTGTACATAAAACACAAAACACGAAACATGAGAAAAGAAGAGGCGAGCCTTCTCACGTCACACTTATTAATAAATAATATATTAATTTACTACTACTAGGGATAAGCATGGGATGTCACCCACGAAGCGCTTGTTTCTGTGCGAGTCACTAGCTTGACTCTCCCAATATCATTGTGATATTAGGAACGAAACAAGTGGAAGAGAAAACTTCCATCGGACATTCATATGCCACCGGCTCTAAAGAAGAAAAATAAAAAGCGAAGATGTTGGGGTCAAAAATGATATCCTCACTCCCGGAGAAGAGAGGAAGAGAAGAAGATTCCACCAGATAGGTGAAATAAGGAAGAAAAATTCAGATAACATATGTTAAGGAAAGATAATGGCGATCCTCAAAGGATAAGCTCACATATGTTGGAGAAAATTTTTTCTTATGAATGCCGGGGTCAAAAACTTTGTCCTCGGTCATCAAATCATCAATTGGAGCATCATACAAAATCTTCTTCCAATCATTCGCTTTAGATTCCAAATCAAATAAATCATCATTCTCTTCGAAAGGCGGTTCATCGGTGAACCCCTCGAGAATGGAAACAACGCTCATCTTAGGAGTACACGGATCACAGCGAAGTAGAAACTCAATCTCATCAATGTCGCCACTCTCGATGTTCTCTAACACCTCATCAAAAAGAGGATTTACGTCACTAGAGATGTATTCGTCATCGAATTCGAAAAGAGGGTTCGAGTAAATTTTAACATTTTCTTTTGGAATGTCCTTATCGGATAGTGACTCGTCATCACTAGAGGTAAAATTGTCATTTGAATCGAAAAGAAGGTTAGAGAAAGTCATGGATTTTTCCTTAGAAATGTTAATGGGAGAGAAATCTTCACACGAAGGTAAATCATAATTACTATCACTCTCGGATGTATCCTCGGACTCACTTGGGATTGGAACAAGGTCCTCAACACTAGACTTTATGAATTCGTCCGATTCCTTTTCAGGAATAGTGCTAAGATCCTCATCCCCCATGATGAGAGAGTCCGTAATCGGTAAGTCGGGTGTGATTGCAATTGATAGAGGAAGTTTAGAAATAATAT
>BQNB010123213.1:0-20138 GCA_026074375.1 Tanacetum coccineum
CTGTAATAAACACACATAATCAGGATGAACATAATCTCAAAATCCAGGAGGCTGATGCATATAAACTGTCTTAGAAAGATCACCATGTAAAAAAGCATTCTTGACATTTGAATCGGCCAATGTCGAGAAGTAGCTAAACTAAGGACAGTCCGAATAGTACCTGGTTTAACAACCGGACTAAAAGTCTCATCGACATCAACCCCCTCTAACTGTGTACTACCGTTCGCCACAAGACGAGCTTTGTAGCGACTAAGCGTGCCATCTGCCAGATACTTGTGACGAAAAAGCCACATACAACACACAATATTGGTATCCGGTGGTCTAGATACTAAAGTCCAAGTTTTGTTTTTAATAAGCGCATGATATTCATCACGCATAGCATTTTGTCAGTTTGGATCACTAAACACATCACGATAAAATTTTGGTAAAGGGGAAACCGAAGACACATGTAAATTGAGACGCTCAGTGGGACGATTAGTCCCGACACGAAAACATGAGGGATAGGAGATGGAGCTGTGACTGGGTAAAGATCCCCTGTGCTATCGCATCGAAGAAGCACCCGACGAGTCATGAAGTCTTTAACGAAAAAACCAAACGCGTCAAATTCAATCGTGCAATTATTATCACGAACGAACTGACGAACAAATATTAAGTTTTTGACAATATGGGGAGTAATAAGGACATTATTTAGGCGAAGGGATTTAAAGGGAGTTGGCAAAATACTATGGCCCGTATTAGTGACAAGTATAGAATGACCGTCACCAACCAAGATAGATGGATACATACACGTATTAAAAACTGTACTAAGACTAGTAACCGAATTATTTAAATGAGAACTCGCACCTGTATCCATATTCCAAGCCCCATGTGCAGGATCCTGAAGAGTAAATACATTAAACGCATGAGGTAGGGTAGTCGGGTTACCCTAGAGACTAGCGGGCTGACCTGCAGACTGGTTAGCAGGCTGGACAGTAGGACCCAACTGGTTGGGCTGGGGCAGCGGCAAAGTA
Source organism: Tanacetum coccineum (assembly GCA_026074375.1). Classification (NCBI taxonomy): domain Eukaryota; kingdom Viridiplantae; phylum Streptophyta; class Magnoliopsida; order Asterales; family Asteraceae; genus Tanacetum; species Tanacetum coccineum. The sequence goes on from BQNB010123213.1 coordinate 1,011, forward strand.
AAGCCAGGTGGGCTAGCCATTTGGTAATAGTGGTGGGCCGGTGGAGGAACAAGGCTCAAAGGAGAAGCCTGATTGCAAGGTATTCTGATGTGGGCCTGAATAACTAATATATTGGCTAGGTGTGGTCTGATACGCCACTGGAGGAGAAACATATGTTGACGAATTCCCATGTTTTACTATATTTGGCGAAACAGTAACCCCCAAAGAGCCTAGTTGACCAATCAACCGAAGCAATAAATCAATAGTATAATTACTACTAGGCGTATCCGATCCGGTCATGATAATAGTGGTGAAGCAGCAAGTCGTTTAGGGTTTAGGAGTATTATATCGAGTCGATTACGGTTTAGGATGATTATGTCGAGACTGTTAGGTGTATGAGGAAAACAAAACAAAAATAACCAACCGTGACCTTGCACGACAATAACTAATAGACGTGACCTTGCACGACAATAAGCTTCGTGACCTTGCACGAAGAACAAGCAAAGGGACGTGACCTTGCACGACCTCGTAACAGTGGTGACCTAAGCACCAAAAATATTAGAACGACTGTGATGGGAGAAGTAGGGTTTCAGGACTTAGAAAAGGCGTGATACCATGTAGGAGGATAAATGTCTGTGTTTTATTATGCCAATATTCGGTACATTATATACATCACAAAGGAAGGATCTAGACTTGGGCTTGAGCCCATTACAAGAATAACTATAACACAATCTAAATATTACGGGCTAACAAATTTGATATAAAATTTATAAAAAGGTAAGAGGAAAAAAATATATAAATGGTATAATATTATTATTTTAAATATTATATAATTAATAAATAATTAAATTTATCGGTATATATGAAATAAGTAATTGACATTAGTTTTGGCCCACTATTTTATAAACAAACAAAAAATTACAGGTGTTGATCGGTTCGGTTATCGGGTAGTTTGGGTAAAAATTTTTTTGGATCAACCCGAAAACCGAACCAACCGAACTAGAATTCAACCGAACCGCACCGAAAACCGAATTTGAATTCGGTTCGGTTCTCGGGTTGACCCGGATAACCTGAATAACCCGACTTTGACTATTTATTAAAAAAATTTGATAATTGCATAGATATTTAACAAAAAAAATTATTTCAAGCATAAAAAATATTTATATATATATATATATATATATATATATATATATATATATATAAAAATAATAGGGATCCAGTGACAAGTAAATTAAAATAAGAAGTGGAGAGAAGTGACAAAAACGACAAATTTGAGATGCAATCGACTACATTAGAAGCTTTTTTATTCATCTAGATGCAACCATTTTGCGTTTCGAAAAGTTAAATTTGATGTGTAGAATAGGTGCAAATTGGATTTTCATGATTTTTGGCACATGCAGAAGGTAGCAAAAAACAAGAGAAATCATAAAATCATCTAATATACGTATATGCATAAAATTAAAAGCTAGAAAACACCTTAGAGATGTCGTTATAATCATATAAGATTATGACACGCATCTAATTTATCAGTGGTGCATCTCGATATGCGTTTATAGTTACTTCTTATCCTTCTTAATTAAAAAAACATCTCATTGATCATAACTATATTATATATATATATATATCTATATATAATAAATATATATATATATATATATATATATATATATATATATATATATAAATTAAATAATATATATATATAGAGACTTTCTTTTCATAACCATCTAGTGCGAGAACAGACAGAACCACCAAAACATCATGCACAGCCTTCAATAATTGTATTTTTGCACAAAATGTTCTAAAAACAACATATATTGTTTAAAAAAACATATTGTTTCTAAGAATTTGATAACAAATAGAAAGACAAAATTTTTTCTTTCAAGGTGATCATGTATTTCTTATAAGGTGTGCAACAACAATATAGCGGCCGTGTGTAAGTGTTTATGTGACAAGAATAGGAAGATATTCAAATGAAAACTTATTCATCTAGATGCACCATTTTGAGTTTCGAAAGTTAATTTGATGTGTAGATGGTGCAAATTGATTTTCATGATTTTGGCACACGCAGAGGAGCAAAAACCAAGAGAAATCATAAAATGCATCTAATATACGTGCATCTAATTAAAGGCTAGAAAACACATTATGATGCGTTATAATGCATCTAAGATTATAGACATGCATCTAATTTAAGTTGGTGCATCTCGGATATGCGGTTATAGTTACTTCTTATCCTTCTTATTTTAAGAAAAATTCTCATTTGATCCTAACTCTGTATATATATATATAACAGATTAATTAAAAACAAAAAGCAATTTCAAATTGAATAAAACTCGAATGTATATATAACTGAACCAAATATACAATTGTAATGTCGTACATAATCAAATTCTCAGCTAAACACAATCTATGAACATTTCTAAGTAGTTGCATAAAGGAATAGTTCGGTTCGGTTGTTCTCGGTTCCGTTCGATTCAGTTTCGGTTTTCGATTTATTCGGTTTTCTGCTCACCCCTACAAAAAATATTAGTCAAAACGTTTGAAAACCCGGCTAGTTATAGTGGATTCTTCTAATTACAATTTTTTTGTAACGAAGCCAAACCGACCCTTTACATTTTTCTTTTTGTAAAACCTCTCTCTCTTTCTCCAGCAACTGATTATTTACTATAATAAACATCTCTCTGACTTGAGTTGTGATGGGTATAATTGAAAAGAAATTATAATGTGGCACAGGTGTAGTGGTCATAAAAAATGCACTGCCTGTGTTATATGATGAGATAACAAGTTTATGCAACTCTTATTTATCATTGCCTTAGACTAAGCTTCTGCCATTTGTTTATTTAAACTTAATCTAAAGTTAGTTTTTTAGATATAACTCTACCTATCTTCATCTTAGTGGATGTTGAAATAGTCTACGTCCGGCCTTGATATAAGCCGAGTTCCATGTGGAAGATGATGACAACAATCAGGGACGAGCCAACTTTTTGGATCATCCTAGGTTTCTTGGAGCTCAAGGAGCAACGGATAGTGTTTCGCTGATTGAGGAGTTAGAATTTGTAACTAAGCAGTGTTGCGAAAAAGGGGGATGAGCTTATTTACCTAGTCACAAAGCGTCACTCTTAAAAGCTCCAAAATTCTACGCGTTAAACACACCCGTAAAAATAACTCACAGATCTAACGAAGTTAGGATCTACCAATATTAAGAAAAATAAATGCTAATACCCAACTAAACAAATTATACGAAGTAATACCTAACTCAGCAATAGGTATGGTATCCAACTCACCTTTGTACTAATTACATAAAACGATCCATAATTATTTTTGCCTTTATTAAAAAAATGAGAAGATGCTTACAGCAAGGTTGATAGGAAAATCTTTTTCTTTCTCCAATCCCAAAGTTGTCAATCTCGCCTTTATGTTGAAGAAAGAATGTTCATCATATCCCCACCTTCTTCCCACTACACCCCAACCATTTCACATGATATTATCACTCATATCATATCAATATAGTTATACAAAATTACTATAATTGTCTATTTGGTAGTATCTATCTATTATATTATAAACTTAGGTCCTCTAATTTAATTGTCATTAGTGTTGATACAATGTACAAGTTGCGCAACGTGTTGTGCAGCAAGGTGATACGTACTCCCATTAATTAATTGTCATTAGTGCCTCTAATTTAATTGTCATTAGTGTTGATACAATGTACAAGTTGCGCAGCGTGTTGTGCAGCAAGGTGATGCGTACTCCCATTAATTAATTGTCATTAGTGTTGATACAATGTACAAGTTGCGCAGCGTGTTGTGCAGCAAGGTGATGTGTACTCCCATTAAGTGTTGACGGACGTTACCTCATTCACATTCATTGTGCAACATAAGTAAACACAACCTATTCCATTCTCCGCAAAATATCTCCAGCCCGTATGCAACGCACGGTATGCATGCCTCGTATAAATAACACAATGGAATCTTAGATAATTGAACATCAACTAATAATCCTTCATTCCTTTTTATTGTTATGGTTTATGTCCCTCATATATATAAATGTCTTCGGCTAGTAGCCGTTTCATGGGATCAATTTACATTACTCAACTATGTTTTTTCTTCATCGTCTTCCATATCTTGTGCCTAATTTTATGTTTAGGCATAGGTGGCATTTGTACATTGGTGACGAACAAATACAATTAGACACCATATAAGCACGCATACAATTTCTCATACATTGTGTTAGTAAATAAGTAGTTAAATGTATGCTTAATTTATAAGCCTTGCTGTATATCAGTCTAACTAGAAGAAACATGGTATAATCAAGGGATAAAATTGCAGAAATCATGTAGTATCTTGCAATGCATCGACTAGGTGTCCGAATAATTTCAATAAATATATTATGGGTCATAAAGAAGACTGCTGAGCAAGCATCTACTAGACTTCCTCGGCCCATCTCTATTTGGCCCAGTGCGTTTAATCCCATCCCATAAAGCCAACATTTGATGTCAAGCGTTCACTTCACACATGCTTCAGATTTTCCAACCAACTCTTAAACCAAGTTCATTGATTGCATTTCCAAGGTTTTATATGAATTATGATGCTCTTGTTACAAATAATCAAATCCCAGTTAACTTATATACTTTGCTCCGGTGTCTTGTCTTTGATGTCTATTCCTATGCATAGCCTACTCGTTAATACGGGTATAGTATGTGTTTTGACCCCTCATTTTTTCATCAAAAATAAAAAAAATTCACTTTCCACCTTTTTAAAAAAATTAAATATCTCACACACTGTTAATCGTTACGTAAAACAAAACATACCATCGCGACGAGAATTAAATTATCTTTCTATAGAGGGGCGACACTATGTACTTTCGACGAATTTTTTTTATGATTTTATGAAGTTATATACGATTTTATGAAATCATATATGATTTATGAAATCATATATGATTTTATGAAATCATATATGATTCGTTATACGAATCATATATGATTCGTCATACGAATCATATATGATTCGTCATACGAATCATATATGATTTTCGCAATTCGTGACTGAAACAAAATTGAAAAAAAGTTCGTCGGAATCATAAATCATATATGATTTTATGAAATCATATATGATTTTATGAAATCATATATGATCCGTTATACGAATCATATATGATTCGTTATACGAATCATATATGATTTTCGCAATTCGTGACTGAAAAAAAAATTAAAAAAAATTCCTCGAAAGTATATCGTGTCACCCGTCTACTGAAAGATAAAAAAAAATTCGTCGCGATGGTGTATTTTTTGTCGTGTGACGATTTACCGTTTGTAAGATATTTTATTTTTTTTTAAAAAGTGGAACGTGGGTTTTTTTTTATTTTTGATGAAAAAATAGATGGTTGAGATTGATTCATTGGATTTATGACAAATAATGGGTCTATGTTGATCTTAACTCGTCTTGTCTTTGATGTCTATTCCTATGCATAGCCTACTCGTTAATACGGGTATAGTATGTGTTTTGACCCAAAAAGGTCGCGATATATGGGTTATTTCATGAAGAGTAGCCATGACTAAATCAATATGTTAGACTTGATTTTTTACTTGGTTAAAATCATGTCAAACAGTCAAGGCTAAGCATGTCTGTAGTTACGCAACTCAGATCAACCTAGTAGGTGAAGGTGTCCAATCTCAGACAATGCACTCTTTGCTTGTGGCGGATTTTTATTCTAGTTTCAGTTATGCATGTGATGATTAGCTTTGATGTATAAGTCACTTGGTTATTGCAAATTAAGTTACCACAAATTGATAAAAAAGATTTGAGTGTTATTTCTCAATGACCCTTCATGTACAAATATAGTATAATTAATGAATCTTCTAATCTTACACTTGTAAATTTATTGTAAGGCTGAATGGTAAAGGAACACCAAACTCACCTGACACGTTAGTGTCATATCACATTTCTCTCCAACTTTAAAACTCATTACAACTCATCTTTCAACCGTAATAACAACTCACATTTCAACTAAATCCACCTTTTATTAAAATACATACTTTATATAAAATACACCTCACTAAATACCCACACACACACTCACAACTAAATAAAATACATTAAATAAAAAAGAGAGGGGTCCCGCCATTTTGTAACTCACTTAAGTGAGTTTCTCACCGAATTGAACCAAAAATGTAGTCACTTAGTTGGCCGGGCTAAGACTCGCGCGTGACTTTTAGACTCACCGAGGTGATTTAGCCCTTATACCGTCCAGCCTAAACTATACTCGTACATGCTAAAGTACCAAACTAACACATAAACATGTACTTCACATATTCTTTTGAAAGGTAAAGACACATTATCCTGTATATTTTTATGCCACCTTCTATCCATGTTATGAACTAATGATCGATGATCACTGTGGAAAACTAAAAAGGGGGTTGAATAGTTTGCCATTTTTTAATTTAATGTAATGTTTGTTTATAAAAACTTAGATTCGACTTTATGTGAACAATATGAACAATACAACTATATGAATAAGTGAAAGCAAGATGTAAAGTAAATATACAAAATAAGAGATGAGAGTTAGAAAGATCAAACCACAACACAAGGATTTAAAGTGGTTCGGTAACGAAGCACCTCTTCGCCCTACTCCACTCCCCGAGCACTAAACTCGAGAGTTTTCTTCACTATGTCAACAAGCTCCCTTTAGGCGGAAAAAACCATACACAACTTAAGCTTACACCAATTTCCGACACTAAACGAAATGTCGAGTTTTAATCCTAGCTAGAACCAATTTACCACACCTTTTGTATTTTGAAAACTAAAATACTAACCACACTATCACGACTTCACTTCACCAAGACACTAACACGATCACAATAATCCAACACTACTTACTATGATCACCACGATCAAACTATACTTTCTATTTATAACACCTCGTGTTTTAGGTCATTGTACGACGTCAATTATTCAACTGTTTATTTTTAGTGTTGTACGCGTTTGCTTTTAATTTTAAGTGTTAAGTTAAATCGCGTAAACTAAAAATGATCATTCAACGTAAACGGGCATCATACAATTAAATGTTTACATCAAGCAAGTGTTAGATAATTATTTGGAGGATAATTATTAAACTTTGCATATTTTATTTTTATTGGTTACGTCAAATGTTTACGTTTCGCGATAAAATACGTTTAGGCATACCCGGAACCACCAGAATTTTTCTACGCTTCAACAAATACCCATTTTTATACCCAATACCCAAAGTTTTATAAAAATGCACCCATATTTATCACCTTAGCCAAATTTTATGCAAGAGAAACAAACAATACATAGACTTTACCAGTTTACACGTCTACATTAAACCTTTACACTTTATAACTTCAAGTAATGAAAGTATTTATCAACAAAATATCTAAGACACAAAAACTTGGTCCTTCCCCTTAACCCACGACAACAATAAGCATAGGGGACAAGGAGCACACAAAATACCAACTAGACTTTATACAAACCATTTCTCATTAAACCATAAGGACTTTCTTATATTTTGACCAAGACTTTCCCTTAATCTACTCATCTTGTCTTGGACTCCTAATAGTGGTCTTGACTAGTCTTTGAAGTATATATAGGAGATGCACTGCTAGTAGAACACACACACTTCATTTGTTCAAGTAAAAACTCACTCATCCCCTCCCTTTTTCTCCTATAGGCCACGACCAAAACCCAAGACACATACACAATCCATATAATTTTATTTACCACTTATACGAGTATTCCTACATCATATCTAAGATATCCTAAGGTGTCTAGAAGGTTTAGTTTGGGGTTTACAAGTGTTAAAGCAAGAAGGTTCCATATTAGGGTTTTCTTTGGATTAGGGTTTTCAAAGTGTTGGAAGCTAAGGTTTGTTTGCTAAAAAAGGGTTTAGACATTGTTGTTCATCACCACACTTCATATTAAGGTTATCTAAAAACCTTAATCTCCTTACTTTTATGATTTTATGCATATATGATGTTTATATAGTTAATCACCATCTAGGAAAATTATCTACATGAAAAATGGATTTTTACTTGTAATCATGGTATAATATACTTTTACATATGTTATATGGATGTAAATATCATGTTATAATAGAAGTATAAGTATTGTACAAGTGTGGTTTATGTATAAAAAGTATATATATAAACTAGTGGTTTAAAAAGTTACTTAATGAGTTTATAAGTAAAAGTGGTATAAGGACTTGTTGATCTTGTTATCTTGGACAATATTTGGACAAATGATGTACTAGGGACCCTAAGTATGTAAGACATGTGGTATAAATGGTTGTAAAGGACTTGTAACAAGGTTACTAAACTTAAAAATTACAAAAGCAAGTTTAAACATGTTTTTAACAAAAACCTTAAAAGATTCAGTTTAAATTCGAAATAAAAAGTATTTATTTTATATTTTTAGAAAATACTACATGTCATGAGGATTCCAACCATATAAGGAACTTAAAAATCTGCTTTATAACGAAAGAGATACGCAATTTGCAAGTTATACGATAATAAACGCATTTATAAAAGAAATTTTATAAAAACACATTTCAAACCACCTTTGATATAAAAGTTTGGATATTTTTCTCAGATAGTACATATTTTTAGGATTCCAAAACATTAAGAATCATAATTTTTGGATCAATAATGAAGGAGTTATGAATTTTGCAAGTTTACGATAAAAAATACTTTTATAAAAATAATTTTATAAAAGTTACTGTTCACATAAGGTATATTATTTTTGGAAAATGTTTAATTAAATATAACTTTTAATTACGGAAACGTGCTCGAAAGAATCACTAAAATCAGAGCTAAAACGAATAAGATACGACATTTACGGGTTTACGACTATTAATTTTATAAAAGTCCATGAACAGTAAAAAGTACTGTTCATCAGAGGACCCAAAATATGAAAATGTAATATTTTGATATATCTTTCAAATACGAAAGCGTGAACGTAAAGAACGTACCAAACGGGCTTAAAACGGGAAAGTTACGTCGTTTTTACTAAAGAGTTATTTATAAACGTTTTTACTGTATAAGTGTTGTTTTAAAAATGCAATTAGATGGTGATGTAGCTATATAAAATTACATATGGTATTAGTTAATCAAAGTGCTTAGTACTTATACGGCCTATAATTAATTAGGTTGCATTCGGGCGTATACGTGACACATTTTCTGTTATACATTGATAATCATTCACACAAGGTGAGTTCATAGCCCCACGTTTTACAATTATTATGATTTACAAGTTTTGGGGTGAGAAACATGCATGGTTCTTACAATTGGACGCAAGTATACATTTTATATTCAAACTGATTACGTGTTTGCCTATGTAACAATACCCAGTGAGCCCATTATCATGAACTGTTAAATTACTAGATTGTAAGCGCGAATGTTATAAATAAATCTATTGGGATTGACATCCCCGTTCGGGTGATTAGCTATCACCGGATAAACGAACGTATACCATGTCGGATTTAGGATGTTCCGGGTTGAACATCATCAAGGGCAATGTAGGCAATTTTATATTGCAATTCATATATGTCGAGCTTCAGTATCATGAGCTTAGGGAAACATAATTACATTTTTGTGATGTTTGCATCTGATGTATTATCACGGGGGAAATCTTGCGGTCCTACACTTATACATTTTACAAACCTATGAATTCACCAACATTATTGTTGACGTTTTAAAGCAATGTTTTTCAGGAGGTCAATAAGGCACGAGGTGCAAGGGGATACATTGGTGGTTATATTTGGATGTCACATGCTTAAAGATTTGGTTGCATTACATTTTGGAGAAAACATTTGTTATGAACTGAAATCTTTGTATAATTAACAATGAACAAGTTAAGCTTCGGGCTTTTAGTAACAAACAATTTGCTAAATCTAATGTATCAGTTTTAAACGACTTTTAATGGTCGTTCTGTATATATCTTGTGCTATTGATCTGTGAAGTACCACCCTCAAACCCATATTCCGTTGCGATCCAAATTGAAGGTGTTACAGATTGGTATCAAGAGCCAAGATTATAGAGAACCAGGTCAAATATTTTTGCTGGACTATAACCGTTTTCAAACATTGCATTCATACAAAAGGGGTTTTCACGGGACACACATACACTACTTGTTTGCATTAGTTAGTTTTACTAGATGCTTACATGATTCATATACGTGTTCATATTATAGTACGTACATTACTATAAGGGTCTTACATATATATACAAAGATGAGTTTACATTCTTTCACACATACTCTACAATTATTTATATAAGGATTATTTATATAAATACTAGAACATTTCTTAAGGCAAGGTAGTACTATAAGCTCGTAGGTCCTAAACGCTACCTAAACATTAAGCTATCAAATATGATATCTTTCCATCATTCATTTATGCCATGAGCGCATATTCATATCTACCATACATCATCTTGCAACACTCTATTTTCAGAGCACGACTAGGATAACTAAACTAATCTTATCTTATTACTCTTTCAACTTTGAAGAACAATGACAACTGTTAATCAAGGGACGAGTGTTGAGGAAATTGAGTGGGTCATAGCCCAGCGAGTGGCTAATGCTATCGAGGCTATTGCTATTTATGAGATAAAAACCAACATGGCCCGCAAGTCAGTGAGCCAGACCAAACGACAAGAAAACAAGGTAGCAGAGAATGCTAGCAACAAGAGGAAGTGGGAAGGTAACCACAATTAAAGCTCGAGCCAACAAAACAAAGGGCATAAGGTGCCTAGAGCACACACTACTAGGCCAATCAACAAGAAGGCATATGCTGGATCTCTACCTCTGTGCAACCAGTGCAAATTTCACCATAATAGACCAAGAAGGTTGGCCACATAACCTAAAATTGTAGGACACCTGCTGCTGCTAGGAATCAACGAACTCGCACCTGTTATGAGTGTGGAAGCTTGAGACACTACAAGAGTGAGTGTCCAATAGTAAAGTTTCAAAACCGTGTGGACATGATTCATGGAAGGGTGATGACATCTAAGCCTAAGACAATGCAAGATGCAATTGAATTTGCAACCGAACTAATGGACAAAAAGATCAGCACTCTTGCTGAACGCCATGCTGAGAACAAGAGGAAGCTTGATGACACTTCTAAGAACAATCAGAACCAACAACAGCCGAATAAGAGGCAAAATACTGGTAGGGCTTGCACTGCAGGGCACAGGGAGAAGAAACATTACGGCGGATCTAAGCCGTTGTGTTCTAAATGCAACTATCACCATGATGGTCCATGTGCTCCCAAATGCCACAAGTGCAACAGAGTTGGCCATCTGGCCCGTGACTGTAGGAGTTCTACAAATGCCAATACTACTAACAACCAAAGAGGCACTGGGGCAAGTTAGAAGGCTACTTGCTATGAATGTGGGAATCAAGGGCACTACAGGAGTGATTGCCCAGAGCGAAAGAACCAAAACCATGAAAACCAAACTGGAGGGACTGGAGCACGTGGAGTGGTGCATGCCTTAAGAGGAGGAGAAACCGATCAAGACCCTAACAATATTGAAGATGAGATCGAAGCTTAAAAGAGAAAGTTGTCTCGCTTTGCCTAGTAAACCCTAAGTTGGAACTATCTTAGACTTTATCTCCTTAGGAGTTCTCGTTGTATTTCTCTTAAATTTATGTTGTACGAATGATTTCAAATCATCTATCAAATCAATGTGTTGTGAAAATTTTGTTGTATTTTAATTCTCTACTCATTTATATAAGCCACTCCCACCACTATTATGAAACTATAACACTATTTTGATGAAAATGAGCATCGCATCATTAGCCCTTAAATATACATAACCTGATCACCTATGTATAATTCAGGAAGGACCATTCCATGCTGAGAGTAGTCACTTTAAAACTTCTTGACAAGAAAACAATTTTCTAATTATATCAAGTTGTGTACGCATTCATAGAACGTATTTATCACGAGGAACCAAACTAATAATCATAAGTAACTAAGTAAACTCTTACACCACCTTATTATACAAAGTCAACATCAATGTATACAAAACCCTATGTCCAAAAGTCAAGACGCACCCCTAGTCACCCTAAGACGATCCACTAACAAGTTTACTCGTCATTAAGGAATATACCAATACACCATTTTCAACGTCTACGTAATGCCCATAGAACTCAGTAGTTTCGACCTTATAATCGGCATGGATTGGTTGGTAAGGTACCATGCTATCATTGTTTGTGACGAGAAGATCGTTCGTGTTTCATTCAGAAATGAGACGTTAATTATTCGTGGTGACGAAAGAAACCGGGGAAACGAGACCCGATTAAACATTATCTCGTGCACTAAAACCCAAAAATATTTGCTAAAAGGATGTCCTATCTTTCTAGCAAACGTTACTACAAAGGAGACTGAAGACAAGTCGAAGGAGAAGCGACTTGAGGACGTACCCATCGTCCAGGATTTTCCCGGGGTATTTCCCGAAGACTTGCCGGGCATTTAACCGCCCCGACAAGTGGAGTTTCGAATCGATTTAGTACCTGGTGCTGCACCTGTAGCACGGGCGCCCTATCGATTAGCGTTGTCCGAAATGAAAGAGTTGTCAGAGCAGCTGAAAGAACTTTCCGACAAAGGCTTCATAAGACCTAGTTCCTCACACTGGGGAGCACCGGTCTTGTTTTTCAAGAAGAAGGATGGATCATTTCGAATATGCATCAACTATCAAGAATTAAACAAGCTGACGGTGAAGAATCGTTATCCACTCCCAAGGATCGACGATTTATTTGATCAACTACAAGGATCCAGTGTTTATTCCAAGATAGACCTGCGATCTGGTTATCATCAACTTCGAGTATGAGAGGAAGATATTCCGAAGACGGCATTCCGAACTCGGTATGGTCATTATGAGTTCCAAGTTATGCCATTTGGCTTGACGAACGCACCGACGGTATTTATGGATCTCATGAACCGCGTGTGCAAGCCATATTTGGATAAATTCGTGATCGTCTTTATTGACGATATCCTCATCTACTCAAAGAGAAAGAAGGAACACGAAGAGCACCTTAAGTTAATCTTAGAATTGCTTAAGAAAGAGGAATTGTATGCTAAGTTTTCTAAAATGTGAATTCTGGATTCCCAAGGTACAATTTCTCGGTTATGTGATTGATAGTCAAGGCATTCACGTGGACCCCACCAAGATTAAATCCATTAAAGATTGGGCATCTCCTAAGACATCAACGGAGATTCGTTAATTTTCAGGTCTTGCTGGGTATTACCGAAGATTCATTGAAGGATTTTCAAATATTGCCAAATCAATGACCAAGCTTACTCAGAAGAAGGTCAAGTTTGATTAGGGCAACAAACAAGAAGCAACGTTTCAACTATTGAAGCAAGAGTTATGTAGTGAACCAATTCTGTCTTTACCTGAAGGAAGCGAAGACTTTATCGCGTACTGCGATGCTTCAATCAAAGGTTTGGGCGCTGTATTGATGCAAAGAGAAAATGTGATTGCTTATGCATCACGCCAATTCAAAATTCATGAGAAGAACTATACGACTTATGATTTGGAACTTGGAGCAATAGTGTTCACTCTAAAGATTTGGAGGCACTATCTGTATGGAACAAAGTGTACGGTGTTCACTGATCACAAGAGTTTAATGAGACAACGTCGTTGGTTAGAGTTGCTCAGTAATTACGATTGTGAGATTCGTTATCACCCGGGAAAGGCAAATGTTGTTGCTGATGCTTTGAGCAAGAAAGAACGAATTAAACCATTAAGAGTTTGAGCCTTAGTAATGACTATTGGCTTGGATCTTCCTAAACAAATCTTGAATACTCAGACTGAAGCACGAAAACTAGAGAACCTCAAAAACAAAGATGTTGGAGGTATGTTGATTGAAAATTTAAAGGATCCAGAGAAACTTAGAACGGAAAAGTTGGAACCTCGCTCGGATGGGACTCTATGCTTTAACGGAAGGAGTTGGTTGCCATGTTATGGTGATTTGAGGACCGTGATTATGCATGAGTCCCACAAGTCAAAGTACTCTATCCATCCAGGTTCTGACAAGATGTATCAAGACATGAAAAAGCTATACTGGTGGCCCAATATGAAAGCCAACATCGCCACCTATGTTAGCAAGTGTTTGACATGTGCTAAGTTCAAAGTTGAACACCAAAGGCCATCGGGTTTATTGGTGCAACCCGAGATACCTCAATGGAAATGGGATAGAATCACTATGGATTTTATCACGAAGCTTCCTAAGTCGTCGCAAGGTTATGACACCATTTGGGTGATTGTTGACCGACTTACTAAGTCCGCAATATTTGTACCAATGAGGGAAATTGATCCCATGGGGAAATTGGCGAGAATGTACCTAAAATAAGTAGTCACGAGGCATGGGATACCTGTCTCAATCATTTGTGATCGTGACCCTAGGTTCGCATCAAAGTTCTGGAGGTCACTTCAGAAGGCCTTGGGTACAAACTTGGATATGAGTACTGCCTATCATCCAGAAACTGATGGACAAAGCGAGAGAACTATCCAAACTCTCAAGGATATGCTACGTGCGTGTGTGATCGACTTTGGAAATGGTTGGGTTAAACATTTGCCATTGGTCGAGTTTTCATATAACAACAGTTATCACGCTAGCATCAAGGCTGCACCATTTGATGCGCTTTACGATTGAAAGTGTCGTTCGCCTGTTTGTTGGGCCGAGGTTGGACAAGTTTAACTCACTGGTCCAGAAATAGTGCAAGAAACAACCGAGAAGGTCATCCAGATCAAGCAGAGAGTGCAAGTCGCTCGTGATCGACAAAAGAGCTACGCCAATTTAAAGCATAAGCCAATGGAATTTCAAGTTGGAGATAAAGTTATGCTTAAGTTTTTAGCTTGGAAAGGGGTCGTACGTTTTGGCAAACGGGGGAAGTTAAACCCCAGGTATGTTGGACCTTTCAAGGTGTTAGAAAATGTTAGAGCTGTTGCTTACAAGCTTGAGCTTCCTTAAGAGCTGAGTATGGTTCACAATACGTTTCACTTATCCAAATTGAAGAAGTGTTATTCCGACGAACCATTAGCCGTTCCGTTGGATGGGCTACATATTGATGACAAGCTTCATTTTGTTGAAGAACCCGTAGAAATCATGGATCGAGAAGTCAAACGGTTGAGGCAAAGCCGTGTTCCAATTGTCAAGGTTTGATGGAACTCTAGGAGAGGTCCTGAGTTCACATGGGAACGTGAAGACCAATTCCGGAAGAAATATCCACATTTCTTCACAAAGACCGCATCATCGTCAAGTGCCGCGTCTTAAGCCTTGAGGACAAGGCTCATTTAATGGGGGAAGACTATAACACCCCATGTTTTAGGTCATTGCACGATGTCAATTATTCAACTGTTTATTTTTAGTGTTGTACGCGTTTGCTTTTAATTTTAAGTGTTAAGTTAAAGCGCGTAAACTAAAAATGACCATTCAACGTAAACGGGCATCAAACAATTAAATGTTTACATCAAGCAAGTGTTAGATAATTATTTGGAGGATAATTATTAAACTTTGCACATTTTATTTTTATTGGTTACGTAAAGTGTTTACGTTTCACGATAAACTACGTTTAGGCATATCCAGAACCACCAAAACTTTTCTACGCTTTAACAAATACCCATTTTTATACCCAATACCCAAAGTTTTATAAAAATGCACCCATATTTATCACCTTAGCCAAATTTTATGCAAGAGAAACAAACAATACATACACTTTACTAGTTTACACTTCTACATTAAACCTTTACACTTTATAACTTCAAGTAATGAAAGTATTCATCAACAAATATCTAAGACACAAAAACTTGGTCCTTCCCCCCAACTCACGGCAACAATAAACATAGGGGACAACGAGCACACAAAATACCAACTAGACTTGGTACAAACCATTTCTCATTAAACCATAAGGACTTTCTTATATTTTGACCAAGACTTTCCCTTAATCTACTCATCTTGTCTTGGACTCCTAATATTGGTCTTGACTAGTCTTTGAAGTATATATAGGAGATGCATTGCTAGTAGAACACGCATACTTCATTTGTTCAAGTAAAAACTCACTCATCCCCTCCCTTTTTCTCCTATAGGCCAAGGCCAAAACCCAAGACACATACACAATCCATATAATTTTATTTACCACTTATACGAGTATTCCTACATCATATCTAAGATATCCTAAGGTGTCTAGAAGGTTTAGTTTGGGGTTTACAAGTGTTAAATCAAGAAGGTTCCATATTAGGGTTTTCTTTGGATTAGGGTTTTCAAAGTGTTGGAAGCTAGGGTTTGTTTGCTAAACAAGGGTTTAGACATTGTTTTTCATCACCACACTTCATATTAAGGTTATATAAAAACCTTAATCTCCTTACTTTTATGTTTTTTATGTTATATGATGTTGTTATAGTTTATTTTCCATCTAGAAAAACTTATCTACATGAAAAATAGATTTTTATTGTAATCATGTATAATATTCTCTTTACATATGTTATATGGATGTAAATATCATGTTATAATGGAAGTATAAGTATTATACAAGTGTGGTTTATGTATAAAAAGTATATATATAAACTAGTGGTTTAAAAAGTTACTTAATGAGTTTATAAGTAAAAGTGGTATAAGGACTTGTTGATCTTGTTATCTTGGATAATATTTAGACAAATGATGTACTAAGGACCTTAAGTATGTAAGACATGTGGTATAAATGGTTGTAAAGGACTTGTAACAAGGTTACTAAACTTAAAAATTACAAAAGCAAGTTTAAACATGTTTTTAACAAAAACCTTAAAAGATTCAGTTTAAATTCGAAATAAAAAGTATTTATTTTATATTTTTAGAAAATACTACATGTCATGAGGATTCCAACCATATAAGGAACTTAAAAATCCGCTTTATAACGAAGGAGATACGACATTTGCAAGTTATACGATAATAAACGCGTTTATAAAAGAAATTTTATAAAAACACATTTCAAACCACCTCTGATATAAAAGTTTGGATATTTTTCTCAGATAGTACATATTTTTAGGATTCCAAAACATTAAGAATCGTAATTTTTGGATCAATAATGAAAGAGTTATGAATTTCGCAAGTTTACGATAATAAATACTTTTATAAAAGTTACTGTTCACATCAGGTATTTTATTTTTCAAAAATGATTAATTAAATAGAAATTTAATTACGGAGACGTGCTTGAAAGAATCACTAAAATCGAAGCTAAAACGAATAAGATACGACATTTACGGGTTTACGACTATTAATTTTATAAAAGTCCATGAACAGTAAAAAGTACTGTTCACCAAAGGACCCAAAATATGAAAATGTAATATTTTGATATATCTTTCAAATACGAAAGCGTGAACGTAAAGAACGTACCAAACGAGCTTAAAACGGGAAAGTTACGTCGTTTTTACTAAAGTGTTATTTATAAACGTTTTTACTTTATAAGTGTTGTTTTACAAATGCAATTAGATGGTGATGTAGCTATATAGAATTATATATGGTATTAGTTAATCAAAGTGCTTAGTACTTATACGACCTATAATTAATTAGGTTGCATTCAGGCGTATACGTGACGCATTTTCTGTTATACATTGATAATCATTCACACAAGGTGAGTTCATAGCCCCACGTTTTACAATTATTATGATTTATAAGTTTTGGGGTGAAAAACATGCATGGTTTTTACAATTGGACGCAAGTATACATTTTATATTCAAACTGATTACGTGTTTGCCTAGGTAACAATACCCAGTGAGCCCATTATCATGAACTGTTAAATTACTGGATTGTAAGCGCGAATGTTATAAATAAATCTATTGGGATTGACATCCCCGTTCGGGTGATTAGCTATCACCGGATGAACGAACGTATACCATGTCGGATTTGGGATGTTCCGGGTTGAACATCATCAAGGGCAATGTAGGCAATTTTATATTGCAATTCATATATGTCGAGCTTCAGTATCATGAGCTTAGGGAAACGTAATTACATTTTTGTGATGTTTGCATCTGATGTATTATCACGGGAGAAATCTTGCGGTCCTACACTTATACATTTTACAAACCTATGAATTCACCAACATTATTGTTGACGTTTTAAAGCATGTTTTCTCAGGAGGTCAATGAGGTACAAGACAAGGGATACATTGGTGGTCATGATTTGGAAGTCACATGCATAAAGATTTGGTTGCATTACATTTTGGGAATACATTTGTTATGAACTGAAATCTTTGTATAATTAACAATGAACAAGTTAAGCTTCGGGCTTTTAGTAACAAACAATTTGCTAAATCTAATGTATCAGTTTTAAACGACTTTTAATGGTCGTTCTGTATATATCTTGTGCTATTGATCTGTGAAGTACCACCCTCAAACCCATATTCCGCTGCGACCCAAATTGAAGGTGTTACAGATTGGTATCAAGAGCCAAGATTATAGAGAACCAGGTCAAAATATTTTTGCTGGACTATAACCATTTTCAAACATTGCATTCATACAAAAGGGGTTTTCACGTGACACACATACACTACTTGTTTGCATTAGTTAGTTTTACTAGATGCTTACATGATTCATATACGTGTTTATATTATAGTACGTACATTACTATAAGGGTCTTACATATATATACAAAGATGAGTTTACATTCTTTCACACATACTCTACAATTATTTATATAAGGATTATTTATATAAATACTAGAACATTTCTTATGGCAAGGTAGTACTATAAGCTCGTAGGTCCTAAACGCTACCTAAACATGAAGCTATCAAATATGATATCTTTCCATCATTCATTTATGCCATGAGCGCATATTCATATCTATCATACATCATCTTACAACACTCTATTTTCGGAGCACGACTAGGATAACTAAACTAGTTTTATCTTATTACCACTAGTACAAAAAGTGGTATTGGTCACACCAAAAACGTGTAACTATATACATATAGTCACACACGCGAAAAGTTTCGTGTGTGAAAAAAGGTCACGCGGCCGTAAGTCACCTACGGTTACGCATTCGAGTTAGTCACACATAAGAAAGCTTTAGTGTCCGTATCCACATTTTGTGTGTGACTAAATAGATACAATTTAGTGACCGTAAACAATGTACAACCAACAAAGCATGGTTT